>PVKU01004347.1:0-149675 GCA_004027475.1 Anoura caudifer | reverse complement strand
AGAAACAACCAAACAAAAAACAAGGAAGAAACAAGAATTCAAAAAAATGAGGAGAGGCTTAGGAACCTCCAGGACATCTTTAAACGTCCCAACATCCAAATTATAGGGGTACCAGAAGGGGAAGAGGAAGAGCAACAAGTGGAAAACTTATTTGAACAAATAATAAAGGAGAACTTCCCCAATCTGGCAAAGGAAATAGTCTTCCAGGAAGTCTAGGAAGCTCAGAGAGTCCCCAAGAAGGTGGACCCAAGGAGGAACACACCAAGGCACATCATAATTACATTACCCAAGATTAAAATGAAGGAGAGAATTCTAGAAGCAGCAAGGGATAAGGGCACAGTCACCTACAAAGGAGTTCCCACCAGACTGTCAGCGGATTTCTCAAAAGAGACCTTACACGCAAGAAGAGGCTGGAAAGAGGTATTCCAAGTCATGAAAATCAAAGACCTACATCCAAGGTTGCTCTATCCAGCAAAGCTGTCATTTAGAACGGAAGGGAAGATAAAGTGCTTCTCAGATAAGGTCAAGTTAAAGGAGTTCATCATCACCAAGCCCTTATTATATGAAATGTTAAAGGGACTTATCAAGTAGCATAGATGGTAGGTAGAAAATAGACAGGGGGAGGGCAAGAATAGTGTGGGAAATGTAGAAGCTAAAGAACTTATGACACATGGTCATGAACTAAAGGGGGGAATGTGGGTGGGAGGGGGTGTGCAGGGTAGAGGGTAATGAAGGGGGGAAAATGGGACAACTGTAATAGCATAATCAATAAAGTATAATTTAAAAAAAAAAGAATTAAAACATCAAAAAAAGATCAAAAAAAAAAAAGTACCCATGCCTACCTTTGTTTTTAAGAGTTTTTTTTTTAAATATTTACTTATTTTTAGAGAGAGGAGAAGGAAAGGAGAGAGAAAGAGAAACATCAACGTGTGGTTGCCTCTCACATACCCCCGACTGGGGACCTGGCCCACAACCCAGGCATGTGCCCTGACTGGAAATTGAACTGGCAACCATTTGATTCACAGGCCCATGCTCAATCCACTGAGCTACACCAGCAGGGCTGTTTTTAAGGTTTTTATACTTTGCCACAATAGAGATTAAATGAGAAAAGATATGTGAAAACTCTTAGTAAATCTGCATTATATGAATGTAACACAACGTTATTATCAATGGAACCCAGAATAAACATTTCAAGTGTATGCGATGTCTCTCAATACTCTTAGGAATGACTTTCTAGACTTCTGCTCATGGCAAACAAAAAAAGACTTCCTTTATTATATAACTATACCCAGGATATGCTATAAAAATATTTTTAATGTATTTCTCAGCTTCTGAGTAAGGGACAGGTGTAAGGTAGAGAAAGGAACAATGAACTGAAAGAGTGAGAGGCATGGAGGAAGGAAACCTGAATGAAGAGAATCAGAATCTCCCTCCTGAAATTAAGCCAAGACCCTTAAATAGCACTAACATGGTCTCAAACGTACACAGCCCTTGGTTTCTGCCAGAAACAAATGTAAATCCTATGTGAAATCTGCGAGCCTCAATTTAGGCCCTTAGGATTACGTTTAAATAAATGTGTACTAATAAATTGTCTTTTTAAGGAAATTTTTATTATTTTTTAAATTATATTTTATTGATTATGCTATTACAGTTGTCCCAATGTTTCCCCCTTTGCCCCACTCCAAACAGTGCCCCCTACTTCCTCAGGCAATCCCACACCATCATTCATGTCCATGGGTCATACATATAAGTTCTTTGGCTATTCCATTTCCTATAATTTACATCTCCATGGCTATTCTGTAACTACTCATTTGTTCTTCTTAATCCCCTCACCTCTTCACCCATTCCCCCACAGCCCTCTCCCATCTGGCAACCATCGAAAAGCTCTCGGTATCCATGATTCTGTCTCTGTACTTCCTATTTCCTTAGTTTGCTTTTTAGTTTCAATTGTTAATAGATATGGGTTTTGCGGGGGGGAGGGGAGCATTTTATTGTTCATAGTTGTGCTCCAACATGGTCTGTAGCTGTCCACTAGGAGCACAGACTCTGGGGTTTCCCAAGTAGTGCAGACCAAGGACAGCCCCCACCTGTGCTTTGTTGGGGCCACCCTGCCTGAGCTATAAAGCAATGTGAGATGGCTGTTAGTTGTGCTAGGTTTGGAGATTCTCAGGCAAAGCTAAATTGTGAATATAGGCTGGCTGCTGCTAGTGCCAGGCCAGGGGCCACTTAGCAAGAGGCATGGGGGCTGGTGGCTCCCTGAGGCTGGCTGTTGCTTGTTTGAGAGCATGTAGGAAGTTGTGAAGCATGAGCCAAAACCAGCCATTCATACGGAAATGCTACTTAAAAATCACTAAACTATTTAAGGAAATAGGACACCATGAGTCAGAGAACAAAAAACAAATAATACTGCAGATTTAAACTCTACGAGCTTAATGCTACTCCCTTTAAAAGAAAGCTATATTTGCCCTGGCTGGTGTACTCAGGGGACTGAGTGTGGGCTGAGAACCAAAGGGTCACCTGTTCAATTCCTAGTCAGGGCACATGTCTGGGTTTCAGGCCAGGTCCCCAGTAGGGGGCACATGACAGGCTAACCACACATTGATATTTCTCTCCCTCTTTCCCTTCCCCTCTCTCTAAAAATAAATAAAATCTTTTAAAAATATATCTCAAATAAACAACTTTATACCTCAAGGAACTATAAAAAAGAAAAACTAAGCCCAAAGTTAATGGCAGAAAGGAAATAAAGATTACAGCATAAGTAAATAAAAAAGGAAACCAAAACAATTCCATAAAACTAAGAGTTAATTTTTTTTGAAAAGACCAACAAAACTGGCAAACTCTTATCTAGACTAAGAAAAAGAGAGAGGTAACTCAAATAGCTAACATCATACACATATGATATATATCTGTAAATATACACATATGCAGATATGTGTGTACATGTATGTATATGTATGCATGTGTGTGCATGTGTATGCACATACATATATACATATATAGAGAGCATACATAACCTATAGAGAGATTGCTAAGCCCTAGAAATAGAAGAAAGTACTAATTCATGAATCCCATCTTGGAAGAACCTAAAATATAGCTGTGGAGACAGTATGCACAGATAAGGTAACATAAAACTGCAATTCTCAATTAGCCCCTTAGGTAAACTCTAATACCATGACTTTTTAAATAACAGCTTTATTGAGATATAATCCACACAACAGAAAATTCATCCTTTTAAAGTATACAAGAGAGTACAATTCAATGGTTTCAGTATATTCACTGAGTTGTACATCCACCACCATGATTAATTTTAGAACATTTTCATCACTCCAGAAAGAAACTCCATACCCGTTAGCAGTCAGTCCCCATTGCTGCCTCCCCCTCAGCTCTTGGAAACCATTAAACCACTTTCTGTCTCTAAGGATTTGCCTACTGTGAACATTTCATATAAATGGAATTATACAATATGTGATCTAGTTTCTTTCACTTAAAAAATATTTTGACAATTCGCCCATGTGGTAGCATGTATCAATACTTCATTCCTTTTTATGGCTGAATAATACTCATTATTTGGACATACCACAGTTTGTCTGTCCATCAGTTGATTAACACCTGGGTGGCTTCTACTTTTCGGCTATTACGAATAATGCTGCTGTGAACATCCTTGTGAAAGTTTTTGTGCATACCTGTTTTCGATTCCTTTGGCATATCTCCAGAAGTAGAATTGTTAGGTCACACAACAACTTTCTACGTTTTGAGGAGGTGTCAAACTGTTTTCCAAAGTGGCTGCACCATTTTACAATCACAACAGCAGTGTATGAAGGTTCTTCTTTTTCCACATTGTTACAAATACTTGTTATTATCTGCCTTTTTTTTTAATTTTAGCTATCCCAGTGGGTCCAACAGTATGGTTTTGAATAACATAATATGCCTTATCACTGATATGTATATAAATCCATCACATTATACACTTTAAAGTCACATAATGTCAACATGTGCAAAGCTGGAAAAACTAAAGCGCGCACACACTGTTGAAGTGGAGGGTCACACACTCACACATACCCCATGGGAACTGGATCAAAAGAAAATGCTTCTTCACAGCAAAGGAAACCATAAAAAAATGAAGAGGCAATCTGCTGAATTGGATAAAATATTTGCAAATCATATAACTGATAAGAGATTAAGATGAAAATATAAAGAACTCATACAACTCAACCTCAAAAAACAAATATTCTCAGTAAGAAATAGGTAGAGGAACTACATAGAAATTTTTCCAAAGAAGACATACAGATGGCCAAAGGTACATGAAAAGGTACTCAACACCACTCATTATCAGGGAAAGGCAAATCAAAACTATGAGATGTCACTTCACACCTATTAGAACAACTTTTATCAGAAGGATTAGAAACAAGTGGTGGCAAGGATGTGGAGCAAAATGGAACACTTATGCACTCTTGGTGGAAATGTAAATTGGAGTAGCTATTACGAAAAACAGTAAAGAGGTTCCTCAAAAAATTAAAAATATATTTACCATATGATCCAGCAATACACTTCTGGGTATATAACCAAAGGAAATGAAAACAGAATATCAAATCAATATCTGCATTCTCATGTTCAGTACAGCATTATTCACAATAGTCAAAATATGGAAACAACTTAAGTGTCCATCAAGGGATGGATAAAAATACGTGATATATATTCAAATATATCATGAATATTATTCAACCATTAAAAGAAGGAAATCCTGCCATTTGCAACAACATGGATGAATCTTAAGGGCATTATGCTGAGATAAGCCGGAAAATAATTATTGCATGGTATCACATATGTGAAATAAAAAAAAAGTTAAACTCAAAGAAACAGAGTAGAAGTGGTTGCCAGGGAACTGGGGGTGAAAGAAATAGGGAGAGCCTGGTAAGAGGGCACAAACTTTCAGTTATGAGTACAGTCTGAGGATTTCATTTAAAACATAGCAACTGTATAGATGATAACATTGTATTATATGACTGAAATTTGCAAAGCAGAACTTAAATGTTCCCACCAAAAATAAATATATGAAGTGATGAATGTGTTAATTAACTAGATGAAGGGAATCCTTTCACATGTATACGTGGATCAAACCATTGTGATGTACACTTCAAATATCTTACAATTTTATGTCAATTATACCTCAATAAAGCTAAAAAATAATAACATACCTTAATTCTAACATCCTTCCAAACAATACAAATAATAAGTACTAAACAAATATTTGTTCGATTGATATGCTCATGTTAAACTCTTTGGAGAGCTTGCAAAAGTAAGAGAAGCCTCCAAGGAGGAACCATCACCAATTTGACCTAAAAGACTACCGAGAGCTAGCTGACAGCTGCAGCATTTGTTTGATGTCATCCATTCACACGTTTTGGTGTTAGAATTCCACTATCAGTGTGTTTAAGATCATTTATTTTAATCATTATGTCCATATGGCTTTGTCGTTTGCTCACAAAATAGGAAGAATTCAGAGATGATGTGAGCTACATGCAATAATCTTTCAAAAATATTTTTCTTATAGAAGGATCCACCATTATGAAGAAAAAATGATTACAAAATGGTAAAGTAGTAGTAGTCTAATAGAGATCCAATTTATCCTTATTATTCAATTTTATCTGGTGAATAATATATAATCTTGCTAGGACACAGCTAATTACATTAAAGTCTACAATATGCAGAAACCTCAAAATTTATAATAGATCATTCCTTATCATACTAATCCCATAATTTTCATTAACAGTAACAATTTTTATTTGTTAGCAGTAAGAATTTTCTGCATGATTCCTGAAAACTGAAGTTTCATAAAGCTGTACAAAGAATAAAATAAAGATTTAGTTAAGAACTTCACAAAATGAGACAAGGGGAAGATAAACTAGAAACAGATCACTTGAGGCACTGCACTCTGTGGTTGGAATAAAAATATGTTGACTACTCCATTACAGTTGTCTGTAATTTGCTTGCAAAATGAAAAACATGGTATCTTATTTGATAAAATTTCAAGGCCAGAGGAATACTTACTGGTGTGAAATTTAAACATTGTGAATAATATTCCTCAGGGCCTATTTCCAGACCTTTTGCAAATACTCATGAAACAAATCTGTGTAGAGCACCTACTACATACCAAGCACTGTATGAGGCACTAACTACACACACACACACACACACACACACACACAAAATGCAATAAAACTGGTCACTGTTCTCCAAGAGTTTACAGTCTAGTGGATACAGGAAATACAAACACCTTAGAAGCTAACATTTTCTGAGGAACTATCATGAGAAAGGCACTATATTAAAAGCTTTTGATAGATTCAAATCCAGACGGTTGGACTCCAGACCATGTTATTAATCATATAAAAACGCAACATGTGCCCTGGCTGGTGTAGCTCAGTGGATTGAGCGTGGGCCTGTGAACCAAGGGATCGCGGTTCCATTCCCAGTCAGGGCACATGCCTGGGTTGCAGGCCAGTTCCTGGCAAGGGACGCATGAAAGGCAACCATACATTGATGTTTCTCTCCCTCTCCCCCTCTCTCCTTCCCTTCCCCTCTAAAGATAAATAAATAAAGTGTTTAAAAATTATTTTAAAAAATGCAACATGTCAGGTGTTCCAGGAAAGTAAACCATATGAGTTTCAAAGCATGTAACAACATGGTGTGTGAATTGAGTCATGAATCATTCAGTGTACATGGAAAAAGAAGTTAGAGACAAGGAGTAGCAAGAATTGGGGCTGAAAATTTTAGCAAAGGTTAGATCATGTAGGATCTGGAATACCCTAGTGATGAAAAACTAAGAAAGACCTAAATAAATGGAGTATATAAGTATATGCTATGTATGTGGATTGAAAGATCCAGTATTGTTAAGACATTAGTCCTCACCAAATTTATCTATAGATCCAATGTAATCCAATCAAAATGCTAGCTAGTTGTTTATAGAACCCAAGAAGCTGATTCTAAAACTTATATGGAAATGCAAAGAATCTAAAATAGCCAAAACAGTTTTTGGGGGAAAAGAACAAAGTTGGAGGACTCAGACTATCTGACCTCAAGGCTTACTATACAGAGATTGCAAACAAGACAGTGTGAGGTTACTGTCACGATACACGCATACATCAAAGAAGCAGAATAAAAAATCCAGAAGTAGACCCAGGTATATACAATCAATTCAATTAGAACAAAATTACCAAGTTAATTCAGTGGGAGAAAAGATCATTCTTTGATCAATGATACTATAACAACTGGATATCTACATGGAAAATAAACTGCACCTCAAACCTCCTGTCACAACACACTTAAAACTTAACTCAGAGTTGGTCATAGACCAGATGTAAAAGTTAAAACCATGAAACATCTAGGAGAAAATATTTATAATCTTTGAGTCTACAAACACTTCCTAGACATAACACTAAAAAGCATGAATCATTAAGAAAATACATGATAAATTAGACTTTACCAAAAATTGAAACATCTATTCTTTGTAAGATGCCATTAAGAAAATCAAATGACAAGATACAGACTGTAGAAAACATTCTCAATGAATATTCCTAATGGAGAACTTGTATCCAGAATATATTGTGTATAAAATACACAGAATATATATTGTGTGTAAAAAGAAGAAATCAATCCAATTAAAAAGTAGGCAAAAAAATGAACAGATGTTTACAAAAGTAGATATAGTAATGACCAGTAAAGCACAGAAAAAGATGCATAATGTTAATTAATTAGAAGAGTTAAACTTCAAAAACCACAATAAGATACCATTACATATCCACAAGAATGGCAATAGGTCAAAGGAGAAATCACAAAGTAAATTAGAAAATATCTTGAGACAAATGAAAATGAAAATATAACATAATGAAATGTATGGGAAATAGTAAAAGTAGTACTAAAAGGAAAGTTTATTCCTGAGCTGGTGCAGCTCAGTGGATTGAGTGCTGGCCTATGAACCAAAGGGTCTCTGGTCCCAGTCAGGGCATGTGCCTGGGTTGCAGGCCAGGTCCCCAGGATGGGGCAAGCAAGAGGCAAACACACATTGATGTTTCTCTCCCTCTCTTTTTCTCTCCCTTCCCCTCTCTCTAAAAATAAGCAAATAAAATCTTTAAAACAAAGGAAAGTTTATAAGCAGTAAAGATTTAAATTTAAAAAGAAGAAAGTCCTGAAATAAACAACCTAATGTAATACCTCAAAGCTACAGTATTCAAAACAGGAGGTACTGGCATAAAACAGATATATAGACTAATGAAACATAATAGCCCAAGAATGAACACTCACAACGTCTGTCCAGAAGGTATCCAGCCATGTAGTATGAAAAACAGAGACATTTATTGAAGAAGATACAAGATACAAGAAACATTGCACAAAGGACAATGACCCTCAGTCTCCTTCAAAGTAGGCACCTTGGGACCTCACACAATTCTCCCAATCACCATCAGCTGCCCTGTCATTTTTTTCCTGAATTGCATAGACAGTCTGAAATCTCTTCCCTTCCAAAGGTGATTTTAGTTTTGGGAAAGGCAGAAGATGCAGGGCACCTAATCTGGGCTGCAGTGGGGCTAAGTTATCTGCATGATTTAATGTTTTGCCAAAAAACTCTACACAAGACATGATGCACAAGAGGGCGCATTGTCATGATGAAGCTGAAGCTGCTAATCACCAGTTGCCCATAGCTATGGCCTTCTGAGTCATCCAAATGGTTTCGTGGAAGTATGTTCAAGCTTAAGGCAATATTTGATGCAGATCCATGGCTCTACTCACTCCATTATTTTGAGTGCGATGGCCACACAGTACACATGCTCACTCAATGGCACCTACCACCCCCACTGACTAGTACAGTGAAGTCATCATTGTTCATGCATGCGCATTCCAGTCCACTCTCCTTGGCTGCCAGGTTGCATCGATGTTGCACAAACCATTCTTGTTACAGTAACAACAGCTGGACCTTTTCCAGACAAACCTTGTATATGGCCCAAATTTTCTGTGACAAGGGTGTCAAGACCACAATGGTGAAAGGACAGTCTCTTCAACAACTAGTGCTATGAAGACTGGACATCCATGTGCAAAAGAATGAAGCTGGAGAGTTACCTTACACCACATACAAAAAAAAAAAAAACCTCAAAATGGATTAAAGACCTAAATGTGAGACCTAAAGTTATAAAACTTCCAGAGGAAAATGCAAGGAAGAAAACCTTCATGACAGTAGACTTAGCAAGGATTTCTTGGATATGACAACAAAAGCACAGGCACCAATAGCAAAAATAGACAAATGGTAACATATAAAACTTAAAAACTTTTGCACATCAAAGGGAAGTACCACAAGAGTGAAAAGGCAAGCTACAGAATTGGAGAAAATAACTGCAAATCATATATCTAATAAGGATTTCATGTTCACGATATATAAAGAACTCTTACAACTCAACAATGACAAAAAAAAAACAAGTAACCTGATTAAAAAGTGGACAAAGGACCAGAGTAGACATTTCTCCCATTACTCCCATAAAAACATACAAATGCCCAACAAGTATATGAAAAATGCTCAACATTAGCAATCACCAGGGAAATGCAAATCAAACCCACAATGAGATATCACCTCACACCTGTTAGGATAGCCACTATCAAAAATAAAAACCCTTAAAATGGCAAGCCTTGAATCCTTGTCGACTGGATCTTTGTAGAATGTCTAACAGGAATGTAAAATGATGCAGCCACTATGGAAAACAATATGGAGATGCCTCAAAAACCACAAAATAGAATTATCATATGATCCAGCAATTCTACTTCTGCATATACAACCAAAAGAATTGAAAGCAGAATCTTAAAAAGATATTTGAATACCCATATTCACAGAAGCATTATTCACAACATCAAAAACATGGAAGCAGCAAATGTCCATGAACAGATGAATGGGCAAAAAAAAAAAAGGTGAGATATGTATAAAATGGAATATTATTCAGACATAAAAAGAAGGGCAGTCCTTCTTTTTATGTGGTGTGACTCAGTAGATTGAGCACCGGCCTACGAACCAAAGGATCGCCAGTTCAATTTCCAGTCAGGGCACATGCCTGGGTTGCAGGACAGGTCCCCAGTAGGGGACCTGCCACAAGAGGCAACCACACATTGATGTTTCTTTCCCTCTCTCCCTTCTCTTCTCTATAAATAAATAAAACCTTAAAAAAGAATTTTGTTTATCAAAAGACACCTTTAAAAGAATGTAAAGGTAAACCACAGAATGGAAGAAAAATGCATGCAATGCATATCTTGACCAAGAGTTTATATAGAGTTTTTCTAGAAATCAGTAAAAAGCACACACACACACAAATCAACAAAAGATTTCAATGGGAACTTCACAAACTAGGATATTCAAACAGCCAGTAAACAAATGTGCTCAATTTCTTTAGTCATGAAGGAAACATAAATGAAAGCCATAATGAGATATCACTACACAATCACCAGAATGGCTAAAATAAAACAGACTGAAAATACTAAGAGTAACCAAGGATGCGGAAAACCTGGAAGGCTCATAAACTGCTTAAAGGAGTTCAAACTGGTACAATCGATTGGCACTACCTATAAAGTTGAACACACACTTACCCAATGACAGTAATACATTCCCAGGTATATACTAAACAAAAATGCGTATACATGTGCATTTGAAGGTATACCCAAGAAATGATCATAACATAATAACCAAAACCTAGAAACAATCCAAGTATCTAACAACAACAGAAAGGATAAGTAAATTGTTGTATAGATAGCAATCAAAGTGAACAAGCCACTGCTACATGTAACCTAGGTCAATCTCACAAACACACTGTAAGCTAAATGAGCCACAACACACAGAAGCCACAAAAGAATGCATATTATTGGATTCCATTTTTTAAAAGGTCAAAGTCTACAAGGTTAGATTTCAGGATAGAGGTTACCTTTAGAGAGGAGTGGGTAATAACTGGGAGGGAACAGAAGGAGGTGCTTCTAATGTTGATAACATTCCACTTCTTCAATTTCAGTGATGGTTATATGAGTATGCTCACTCTTATATACATGATTTTGTACTTCTCTGTGTGTATACTATATATAAACAAAATGAAGTTTTTAAAGTTAATGTGGGTCAGAACTAGGGGAGTGGCAGTGGAAATGAAGAGGAGAAGATGGAATATTTTTTTAATCGCAGGATGTTATATCTGATATAATAAAGGATACAAAATAAATGTAAGATCAGGATATTACTTCAAAACAGATATAGCTTATATTTCACAGTCCTGTGCAGAAAGAAGCTTCACATATTGAATCTCAGAATGTCTGTACTACAGATCTGATAAGTCAGTTTGAAATATATGATATTTATTCATATTCTACTTCCTAAACAAGTTCCCCTCCAAGAACAACTTTTATATGTTTGAAGAAATCTTATTTGTTGATCCAGATTTTTTAAAGAAATTAGACTTTTACTGAGCAGTTTTTTCTCAAGTAAATTTCAAAACTTCATATTTTCTTGATAATGGAAAGAGATGAGACAGGATTCTTTTCATTGCGCTATTCTTTTTGTTTTACACAATCTATGCAATGTTGGAAATACACATTTCAAAAATCATCACTTACCTATTCACTTTTCATATCTATTCTCTTTGGATGCAGTGAATTTTTTTAATGTCATTAAGTTCTGGTTTTATACATGTTCTGTTTTAAGTGGAAGAGCTGATTGGTACTATAAAAGTGTTCTCCACCATCTATAAAAAGCATTATTTTTTAACCAAATGTTCTAATACTTACATTGTTAATATAGTACTTTCATACATATTTCACAAATAAGAGAGCATAGAATTACTATTTTTGGTGATGGTCTATAACTAAAGCCTTGAAAAAACACCTGGTAACAAGCAGTTAAGAGACAGCCACTGCTTCTACAATGGAGCACCAATACCCCCATTATCCCTGACACCTCAGAGAGTTGCAGCTTAGGAAATGTTCATCAACTGATTTCAATATCACTACATGTCACTTGCTGACCGGCAACACAGTAAGAATAATGCAGACGCCTTTATGAAGAAATTATAAAAGAAAAGTTAAAGGTAGCAACCAAAAGTCTTTCTAAAGAGCTTTTCACAAGATTCAGCTAATAAGGCTGTCTACTGCAGAAATCTTGAACAACACTTCTCCAATTTTTATGCAAGTCAAAGGAAAGGGATTATTAAAAATAAGCCAAAAGCAAGTATATCCTCAGTTAGGTTATATATTACATTAATAAAAATTGAGGTACCCTGTCAAGATGGAGGCATAGGTAGACACAGCACCTCCTAGGACCACTTCAAGACTACAACTAAAGTACAGAACCACCATCATTCAGAATGCCTGAAATCTAGCTCAACAGAACTTCCATTATTTAGAATATAAAGAAGAGGACACATCAAGGCTGGTAGAAGGGGCAAAGATGCTGAACAAGCTGGCCCCACACCCACATGTGGCATTTAAAAATCAGGAGGGAAGCCCTGGCTGGTGTAGCTCAGTGGACTGAGCGCGGGTCTGTGAACCAAAGGATCGCGTTTCGATTTCCAATCAGGGCACATGCCTGGGTTGCAGGCCAGTTCCCAGCAAGGGATGCACAAGAGGCAACCATACATTGATATTTCTCTCCCTCTCTCCTTTCCTTCCCCTCTAAAGATAAATAAATAAAATGTTTAAAAAATAATAATTCGCTTATATTAATAAATAAATAAATAAATAAATAAATAAATAAATAAATAAATAAAAATCAGGAGGGTTATCTCCACTACAGAGGTCCCCACTAAGGAGCAACAGACAATCTGGCCCCACATCAGAACCCCCAGTTCAAGGTCAGTGTCCAGAGGAGAAGTTCCCATAACTTCCAGCTGCAAAAACCAGTGGAGATTGTAGCTGAGTGAGATGGAGGGCTCCTGGAGTCCAATGCATTCCTCTTAAAAGGCCTGTGCAAGTACTCACTTGAACTCACTCACTCTGAGCTCCACCACTGGGGCAGCAGCTCCAAAGATGCTCCAGGGACATATGGGAGGAACTCAATTGTCTGGCTTCAGGAGAAGAACTGGATGGGCAGCTCGACTTTAAAACAAAGGCTATACATAGCAAAAGACAAAGAAGAACCCAGTAATTCCAGTATTTGGATAAATACTTCTGAGTATTTTAGAAACCCAATACACAAAATCCAAAAGACATATACATCCACATGTTTACTGAAGCATTATGTACAATAGCCAAGACAGGGAAGCAACCTAAGTGTCCACCAATAGATTAACAGATAAAGAAGTGATGAATATATATACGAGGGACTATGACTCAACCTTAAAACATGAAATCTTGCCATCTGCAACAATATGGATAGACACAGAGGGTATTATGCTAAGTGAAATAAGTCAGACAAAGACAGACAAATGCCAGATGATTTCACTTGTATGTAGAATCTAAAAAACAAAATAAACAATCAGAACGAAAACAGACTCACAAATACAGACAACATTTTGACAGTCATCAGACATGAAGGGGGTTGTGAGGATGGGTAAAAAAGATGAAGAGATTTAGAAGTACAAATGGTAGTTACAGACCAGTACCAGGGATGTAAAGAAGAGCATAGGTAATATAGTCAATAATACTATAATAATTATATATGGTGTCAGATGGGTACTACATTTATCAGGGTGATCACTTCATAAGTTATACAAATGTCTAATCACAGGGTTGTATACCTGAAACTAATATATTATACATCAAGTGTAATTTAAAAAGAAAAAAATGATTTAAAAAATTGATCATATAATACCAGAATGCCCATAAAACTCCATGGTTGGCTTTTAGCAGCACTTTTTTTTTTATTATTTTCTAATTTAGATTGATGGTTTGTTTCATACTGCACCACATCATCTCATAAATGGTAGACTTTAAACTATCTGTTCAATTTTTCTGTTAAAAAGCATGAGATTTGGACACTGACCCCTAACCATCTCCACAGACATCTTATTCATTCATTCTCTGTGATCCAAACATACTTGCCTAACTTCAGTTTCTCAACCTAACAATATTTTTTCTCCCCCAGTACTGCTGCCCATGACGCTCCCTCTACCTGAAA
Organism: Anoura caudifer; assembly: GCA_004027475.1. Lineage (NCBI taxonomy): Eukaryota > Metazoa > Chordata > Mammalia > Chiroptera > Phyllostomidae > Anoura > Anoura caudifer. Next base: position 135,556 of record PVKU01004347.1, on the reverse strand, counting down.
CACCCCCCACCTCCTTCAGAATTCAGGTGCGATATTTCTCCAGGGAACCCCACACTAGGTCAGGTCTTCCTGGTTTGTATGTTCTCGTTTGTGCATTGGTCTCGTTTTTGCGTTGTGCTCCTTCACATCATTAATCACAACTGTAGTTATATAATTCATCCCATGATTGATTAGTTTAATATATGGCTGTCCCTTAGGATGTAAGTGCCATGAGTTTTCATAACTTTATCCCTAGTGCTTTTTCCAAATCAATATTTGTTGATAAATAAGTAAGTTGGAACCCTAGCTTTACAACTTACTACATAAATTTTAAAAGGTCACTTAATATTGTTAGGCTTCAGTTTCCACATCAATGAAACAATGATAAAAAAAAAAGCTAACTTACCTAATTGTTAGGATTTATGGCAAACTCTAAGCTTTAAAATATTGTAAAAAATGTTAATCTATTTTTCTCAGTATGTTTCACATAGGTAATGTTGGCTTTAGCTAAATATGTCTTAATAGTATTTGCTAAGGCCTTTAAAAATCTCACAGATTATTGAGAGGCTAATAAATAATGGGACTACCTGATGAGAATTAATAAGTAGTCATTAGTTCCAGTCAGCAGCATCCTGACGGACTCGAGCACTGATCTAACAACTCCAGTTCACAACCCCTGCCCATCTCACATGAGAGCCTGGCAGGCCTCCTCTGAGTCGTGCTTCAGAATGAAGCATTTCCTGTGGAGTCAGCCCCATGAACAAATACACCATTTAAAGTGTAGATCAATACTGGAAAGATGAGCTTCTCCAGTTCACTCACAACTACACTCAAGTCAATAAACTCATGTAAATCGATAATTTGTTATATTTTGTACAGTTACAGACTTTGATCTTTAATATAAACCTGGCAATAACAACATACATTTCTTTTCCTATGTTCTACAGTAACCTGATCAGGAATACAGTAAAGAAAAACACTATTTCCCCTCTCATCTGTGTAATAATGCAAACCAAAGTGTTCACTAACCTCTTTGAGGTATCTCTTTCTGCTAAACACCTCATGAAAAGACTTTAAAAATTGTACATAAACAACTAAAAGCAAGACACACAAAGAGTAACTATTAATCATACTTGTATGTAATTTTATACCTTGGGCTATATAATTCTCTTAGGTATTCCTATAGTATCCTGTACATATATGTGTGTATATGTATGTATGTATATATTCACCTCATATATACACTGATATGCATACACACATATGTATAAACAGGGTAAGGCAAAAGTAGGCTTCCAGTTGTTCATATGAAAAATAATACAATAATTAACAAATAATAATACAAGAACAACCTGTTTCACATAAACCTACTTTTGTCCTCCCTGTAAACTGTAAACCTACTTTTGCCTAACCCTGTATATAAACTCAACATTTGCTTTATTGCATTGTAAAAATGTAGTGTATTACGTAGGGGTGTATTCCCTCCTAGAAAGTGAGCTCTTTGAAAGCATGGTCAAAGTCTTTTAAATCTACATCCTCAGCACCTAGTACAATGTTTCAACATAACAGGTATTCAGTGATGTTTGCTGAATGAAATTTACAGTTTCTCTCCATCATAATATTTTTCTGACACTGAATCATACTTAGTAACAATCAATCCCTGGGGTTATCCCTTCCCAGCTCTGAAGACATATTCTTAATAAAAATATTTTCCTGATATAAAGTCTGTTATTTGCTTCAAGAAAATCCAGTGTGTGTGTGTAGTGGGAGAAGGGGAGGGTAGAGTGACATAAAAATAAGATTGTCTATGAACTGATCATTTTTGAATTTTTGATATAGATCATTATCCTATTGTCTCCACTTTTGTATATGTTTGAAAATTTTTATAATAAAACTTTTTTAACTGAATAAATTGTCCATATTAATTTTTCATAATGTATTTTTTAATAGTCCCACCTGGAAATTTCTTCCTCAAAACTCATATTCAGAACAACATGATAAATAGTGGTTATTAGCCAGCCCACCCTTTGAATTTCTGATGCAAAGTCAGGATGATATTAGTTCTTGCTTTATACCTATAGTAGTCATGCCCTGATATAGGATGAAAAGAGCCCATATAAGAGTTAACGTGTCAAATGATAGCTTCAGCCACCTCACAATTTAACCCTACCCACTGTTTCCTTGGTTCAAATTTTAGGAGCTGAAATGGAAGGGTATACTGACCATTTTCTAGTCCAAAAGGCAGCATTTCCTTTTTAAAACAAAACTAATTTATCATTAAAAATGAGATTCCTAAAAACATTTTAATAACATGAGAAAAATCTCATGATACACAAGTAAAAATGGTCAAGAAAGTATTAATTTCACAAGGCTTCCAAATTTTATGAAAACAAAATTATACACATGTCTATATGTGCGCATATATGTTCTTACACACATGCATGTGTACATACACAGAAAAAACTAAAAGGAAATATATCAAAAGCATAACAGAATTCTGTCAAAATATTATATTTTCTCATTATTTATATTTATTATATGTTCTAATGTCCTATATGAGCAAATATTGATTTTATTTTAGATAACTTTAAAAAAAAAATCATACTGTTATATAAGGTAGTCTTTGGATATAATACAACACTGCTTAAGATTTCAAGCTTAAAAAAATTACATTAGACTTTTACTAAGGACAGTGTGACTTGTTAATAAAAATTTAATAATAAAATACCCAGGTACTTCACATTTTTATATCTCCATGTATTCTTCTATTCTATCTCACAGGCACTACATTCAAAATAGGAATCAGTTGCTTTATTTATCTGACATATCCATAACTGTACCATTAGAGCATAATGTCTTAAATAATAGTAATGAGAATAATTAAAACAAAACAATTATATCCTTTCTGATATATTAATGAGTGGGAAAATGATTAGCAGTACAAATCTCTCAGATAATGCTTCTCTACTGAGAAAAAGAGAACAATTTGGCAAGTTAGCTAAATCAATTAATCTTTTCCATCTGCTGCAAACCATGCACACTAAAATACTCTCCCAGCTTTACTCAAATAGAGAAAATGGGACTTTCATTTGGTGTTCATATCATATCAATAGGAAGAACATGCTGAATAAGGCCTTCCGAATGGACTACTTTGAGAGCCAACAAAAGGCCGGAAGCTGAAGAATTAAGAAGAGAAAACCTTACAGGGAGTATTCATACTTGGCAGCTACTGGTGATTTGATCAGGCCCAGGACAGAACATTCTTGTTTTACTTCTCTGTATTTTCATAAAAATGATTTTTCCATTCCAACACTTACATATGCCTGCACACGGCAGTGAGAATAGCATTCACTTACTCTCAATACATATGGTATGCATTCAATGACATCATTCACCACTACATTTGCCAAGTTGAACCTCTCCTATAGACCACCAAAACACAGTTTCACAGTCCCAGCGGGGCTGAGAGGAGTTCCAAAGTAACAGGTCAGTCCTGCAGAATGGAGAGGTTATTAATGTTTCATCCCATGTATCCCATGTGCTCCCCGTTCCCTAATAAATAAAAACCTTTGTAATTGTGTAATGTATTCAGCTTTCATTAACTCTTTCACTGTTGTTTTGCATAGTAGAGTGAATATACTCTTGATGGCTCTTATCACTACAGTGCTCTGGCAGGTGCTGTTTACTATCTCTTTATGAAAGAGATTAGAGTAAATTTTCTTATGAAGATAGAGTAAAATTACTATGTGAGCTGTAAATCATAACTCATGTAACTGATATTTTTAATTAATGATTATGAAATAAAAATCAAAGCAGCTTTTCTAGCAAAGAAAAGCTTTCAATAATATTCTGATTTTCTAATTTAAAAACTCACTTAAAAGATTTTAAAATGATTATGTAATGGATTCTATGATGTTTATGATTCCAGATATTTAAAAACCTTGATAATTATTTTCAAAGAGGTATTAAAGGTCCTTCTTAATTGTTTTTTTTTAAAGCAGTGAAAAAATTGAGGAAAAAGCAACATCACTCACAAAAATAATCGTATTTCCAATTGGTCTATATATACAACTACACATGTAAGTACAGGAAAACTGAAAAAGTATTGCTGAAAGATTTCAGGTGGGGTCTTGGTTCACAACATGCTGGTTACGGAGGTAGTTTAACAAATAGCAGAGCTCTTAGTACAAACTGTTCAGGGTTTTAAAGCAAATGTCAAGAAACCTAATCTTTGGGCAACACAATAAAGCTGAGCACTCTTTTAAAAAGCCTCAGTATCTGTTCATTTAATACTTCTCACTTGAGGCTGAGATACAGGCTAGCCACTGTGTATGGTGTATGTTGTGAGGTCTGAAATTATGTAAATCATAAAATAAGTCAGGCCTTACATAATAAACGTATTACATTCTTTTTATAAAAATGAAGAGTAACATATTTCCAAGAAAATTCCAATGAATTCATGTGATTTAGAAAAATGATTTTATTATCCATATTTTAATATAAACAGTAAACTAATATGGCAATGCTATGAATTTTCTGAGACATGAGCAGTCTGATAGACATTGTGATACTACTGAAGAACTATTTAAGCATTTCAAAACTACAATCTATTTAGAAATGTAGGACACAAGAATGGTTCTGAAAAATCAATGATTGAATTGTAAAATGCATGCCTGCTCCAAGATAATAGAATACTATCAATGATACTTACTACAACTCACTACTCTTGTAATGAGTAGATAATACTCACCACAACCCATTTCATAGGGGAGGAACTTGGGCTCAGAGACAATACATATCTTGCCCAGGGTTGTGCAGTTAGTTAAGTGGCAGAGCAAGGTTTTCAAATCAGATGTTTTCTGACTCTAAGGCTTTTCTCTACATCAAACTGACCAAATTTAAAGAGAATTACAGTAAAAAGATAAAGCTCAAATCCTCTAAGGACTAGTCAGCAAGAGAAGATCGGGACTAGAATTATAGTTTCTATAATATGAACGTAAACAGGATAAAATAAAAAATCTAGCATTCTTTGACAGCCAAAAGTAAGGAAAAATCTATTAACTAAGATGAAAGATATATACTATTTGGTTAAAATATTTGTAACTCAAACTGCTCCCCAATTCCCATGTTTAGTGGACTCCCTGATATATTCCATTTCTAAAATTCTCTCATTCTATTTGTGTCCAGTGTTTGAGGACAACAGTTCCCTAGAACCAAGAGATAAAATTTTCTTCCCAAAGGTAAAAATTAATGGGTCCTAAATATTAAAACAAGTAAATATGTAGGTGAAGAGTTTCTTCCAAGCAGCTTTTGCACAACTATAGGCAAAGTAGAGCATCATTAAAGACACAGCATTCTTCAACATAATTAGCAATCTAGAGAAAAAAAATTTCACGAAACATAGTAAAGATACCCACCCTCCCCTTTGCCCACAATAGGAATAGAAACAGAGAAACTCTAGGCAGAGCCCACGAGAGACAGAATCTCAGCCAGTGAACTTCCGGTTGGATCCAGCATACAACTGAGTGGCAAGGCTATAGGGAAATTCTTACAGGCTACAGAATACTTCAACCACCAGACTGCAGAAATGTCCCTTCCCAATAGACCTAGAGTCCCACAATTCATCCTGAGAAAACTACATAAAGTCATTTAAATTTCTTAGACATACTTGTTAAACATTCTGACTATTCTAAGTAGGACCACAGGAGGGAAATGCCATCAACTCTTTACTTCACCAACAAGCCATTGAGAACATGTTAAGTGGCAGCTGACAGAGAAGGAGGCGACTGAAATATTTTGACCATCAGACCCAGGAACCCTCACCATGGTCTGAGTCTGTGCAGAATAGAAGAAAACAGCCCTTCAACGGTCTTATTCCTCTTCCGGCACTTCAATTTTGCTTTGGTCATTTTATTAAATTAGAGGATGAAGAAAAACAGACAAGATAAAAGCAAAATTTATCACTTTCAAATGTTAACTGTTAAAGCAAGACACTGATTTGTGAGCTGATGTTCTACTTAGGATAAATTAAAGAGAAAGAGCAAGTGCATCCTTTGAGTATATCTGCATTACACACTGCTTTAGAGTTATAATACTATACAGTGCCCTATCAGGCAATAAGACAAACTGATTCACACAAATGCCAGTTTCTAGAGTTCCAAATGCATGCAGGTGGAGAAATACACTGGATTTAGGATCATATAAACTGAGTTTGAAACCTAATTCTACCCAAAAGCAACAAATGAAAGAAGACAAGTCAGTCTTTTCAAGCTCAACTTTTATTTGAATAATGGGAAGATAATAATGCTTATCCTTACAAAGTTAAAAGCACCAAATAAATTGAAATGTTTGAATTGTTTTACAATTATATCAGAGTCTTTCACAAACTAGTGTCTCACATATACATCTTATAAATAAATCTCCATCTCCATGGTTTGGAGTAATCCATATCAACACTTTACCTTCTTACAGTGAAAAACTGGAAGTCACTTGCACAGATATAAATAAACTATAAAAGTTAGTGTGTCTCTTCACCAACGCTGCTGACTCACTGATAAACAAAACAAATGAGATTACCCAGTTAGATCAAACCACTGATTTTAGGTATTTATGTAGTAGTTGGTGGCAGACCAGAACATACATGTGTGTATGTGTGTATTTGGGAATATATTTTTTTCCCAAAAAATCCAGATACAATATTTTTTAATTGCCTGTTTAACAGCATCAGAGCTGATAAAGCAAGTAGAATCAAAGAAGCCAAGACCCCAGAGAAAAGAAAAGCTCTGAGAGGTGAGTGAACATTCTGCTGCCCATCTATCCCTGGGGGCATCGCTAATTCTGGGCACAGGTCAAGAGGCTGAGAATCCATCCAGGCTTTCCTCCAAACAAAAGGTTGCTTCTGGAAAACAGAAACAAGCAGAGCTTTTGCCTGTCTCCTGAGGCTAGTAAAACAAAATTAGAAACTTGAGGGGCCAAGATACAGAGAGAAGAGAAAGGTAGAGAAATAAGCCTGACACACTGCCAACTTTCTCCTTTAAGACACTTGCCAAATAGTGTAGGACTAAGAGGCTAAGCAGAAAGCCTTCGAAAGCAGGAAAAAGTTTTCAGCAGTCTCAGAATGCTGAGAAGGAAAGAATTAGAGCTCAGAACCCATGAAGGCAAGAAGCCATGGTGAACACAGAGCTCTCAGTTGAAAGTTCTAGAAGGCTAGCCTCAGCTCAACCTCTGGGTTAAAATGCTTAAGCCCCACTCTACTTGTATAGCAGAGGAAAGAGAGAACCTCTCCAGAAGAAAACATTATCTGCAGACACACCAATTTTTATACACAATGTATATATACCCTCCTATCAAAATTTACCTGATATGCCAAGAAAGACAAGGCAGACAACCAAGAGAAAAAACAAACAAGAAAATCACAGGTGATTCATAGAGTTAGCAAATAAGAACTTTTAAAGTACCATAATTAATACATTTTAAAAAAAGGAGAAACAGATGGAAGATATTGAGAAAAATTGAGAATTTCAACAGAGAATTAAAATATGAAGTTAAAGTAACAGAAATGAAAAACTACTGAAATTAGGATCTAATAGACGAGTTTAACAGCAGGTTATTGATGAACTAGAAAGCAAGCCACTAGAAAATGACTTGAAGCAGAATGAAAAATAAATACTTAAAAGGCCCTAATATATTCTAAATATAGATGAGACTAAAACACAATCTAAGTGAAAGAAGCCAAAAGGCCAGATATTGTATGATTCTATTTATATGAAATGTCCAGAACAGGCAAATACATAAAGATATAAGATTAGTAGTTCTCAGAGCTGGGAGGTTCAAGGAGATGGGGAAAATGGGGAATGACTGGTAATAGGTACAGGATTTCTTTTTTGAATGAAACAAAATATCCTGTAATTACTCATAATACATACATAACTTTGTAAATATGCTGAGAAACACTGAATTAATACACTTTACAAAGATATAATGGGCCCTTCTGGTCAGGATGGCAACGTCGTAGGGAGATGTGATACTCAGAATCTCCCACAATTATATTCAAGTTACAACTGTAGTACCACTATCATTCAAAACTGCCTGAAATCTAGCTGAACAGAAGTCCTATAACAAAGGATATAAAGAGGATGCCACAAGGACACAAGAGGGACAGAGACTAGGAAAAGGCTGGTCCCATACCCACATGTGTTGGTTAAAAATCAGAAGGATCTCTTGGCTGCAGAGGTCCCCCTTGAGGAGCCAGGGGTCCCTGCCCAGGGATCTGGTGCCAGGAAGAGAAGTCCCCATAACTTCTGGCTGTAAAAATCAGCAGAGACTGTGGGTAAGAGGAGGCCTGCTGTAGTCCCAGGAGTTCCTCTTAAAGGACCCACATAGACTTACTCAGACACACTAGCTCTAAGCTCCAGCGATGTGGCAGCAGCTCAACAGTCGCCAGGTACTAACAGAGAGGTAACATATCAAAATATATAACACAAAAACTAACAAAACTGAAATGAGACAGTGGACAAATTCATAATTACTGTGGAAATTTTTGAATATCTCTTTTAATGGCTGATAGGGCAAGCAGAGCAAAAATCTACCAGAAGGTAGAATAAATGAATATCTGCCTAGGTTTCTAATAACAAATCAGTATCATATTTCCTTGGTTAATAATAAAATCTGAATAATTTACACAGAAAAGACTGCAGCAGCAGATATTATTTTTCACGTTCTGACAAACAGAGCTAAAACTGAAGTTAAAGTCCCATGTATAGTTAATTTTTAACTTGAAATTTAGCTTCAAAAAAAATGTGCCCACCCTGGCCAGGTGGCTCAGTTGGTTGGAGGATCATCCAGCACACCAAAAAGTTGCCGGTTGGATCCTTGGATCAGGGAGCATATGGGAGGCAAACAATCAATGTTTCTCTCTCTCTCCCTACTTCTTCCCTCGACCCTTCCTCTCTGTCTAAAATTGATTTTTTTAAAAATGTGACCTTCAAGCTTCCTTCACACATTTGGGATAAAGTCAGGTACAGTACTTAGGCATGTAAAATACTAAATATCATCCCCTTTCTCTGCTTCCCTTCACAGGTATACCACACCCAAAACATTGCTGCCCAACTTTCTCAAACCCTACCCCTTCTCATATGAATATAATGCCTGGCAAAACCATTCCACAGAAACCACCTAGCAAAGCCAAAAATACCTCCCTATTGCCAAGTGCAATGGTCGCTTCTCTAAAGTCATCTTACTCAACCTCTCACTTGTCTTTGACACATCTGACTATGACCCTTTATTGAAATTATAGTCTTTCTTGGCTTCGAAGACAATGTGCTCTCCAGCATTTGCACCCATCACACTAGCAGCTTCCTTTGCTGGTTCTTCAGCTCAATCTCTAAACGCAGGGGTTCCACAGGGCTCAATGCCATGCCCTCTCCTCTTGCTTAAACTGCACATGGTCCATAGTGATCCCATCCAACCCCATGGTTTTCAATACCATTTATACACTAATTTTTATCTCCAGCCCTGACCTATTATTCTCTGAACTCCAGATTCCAATAGACTATTTCATATCCTCTCTTGAGTCTACCAGAGGTATTTCAGACTTAACAGGTGCTAAAGAGAACTCCTGATTTTGTCCATGTTCTCCACTAGTCTGTTCCTCCCCAACAGATACTAAGTATAAAAACCTCCAAGTCCTCTTTGCCTTCTTTCTTCTCCTTGCAGCAATATTCCATTAGCAAGCCCTGTAAATGCTATCTCCAAAATTTATCACCTATACTTGCACTTCTTTCCATCTTTAATGCTACTTCCAAATTCCAAGGTATCAGCACATGACACTGAGACACTAGTATAGCCTCATATCTCACCGTTTCCACTTTTGGCTCCCTTAAAGTCCATTCTCCTCGTAGCTTTGAGAGACCTTTTAAAAATGCAAATCAGGTCAGGCCACTTCCCAATTAAATCCATTAAATAGCTTCCTACTAATCTTAAAATAAAGCTCCTAAATGTTCTGCCCCTGCCTGCCCAATTTCATCTCTTACAACTCTGCCCCTTGAGCACTGTATCATAATCTGGAGCCCCTCTGTCAGGACAGAGAATGCACAGGATTTCTCTTACCTTGAAGCATTTGTGCTCGGGCTCCTCACAAAGCCAGATGCTTCTTAGCTTCCAGGTCTCCTGTTAAAAGTAATCTCAGAAATGTCTACCATACCTCAGTTAGGTCTCTCCCGTTATTCTCTAACACTTTTTGTATTTACTGCTCAGCATCTTTCACAATCTATATTATTTTATTTGTCTGTCTTTTCAACTAATGTATAAATATGAAAATTCAGTAACACAGATTCTAGGTCTGTTTTTTCACTGCTCTATCACCAGTGCCTAAAATAATGTCAAAAACAAAGCAGGTACAATATGAAGCTGCTAAGTGCCACTAAAAGGGCACTTAGCCACCTAGCCTTCCCTGTTCTCAGGTGTTTAGAATATTAATTCTAAAATAAATAATTCAGTTTAACCTCATGACACATTTATACAGATCTTTTCTCACTATAACCCTAATGAGGCTTGGCAACTCTAAAATCCAAAGAGACAATTCAGAAACACTGGGGCCTTCCCATTCTGTTTGCTCGGAGACCTCACAGGTAAATCTTGGTGTGCTCATTCCCATTTGATTCCATGCTATCGAAAGCCAGGTTTATCTGGGTGTTTTCTGTTACTAACAGAAATTTTTTCAGTAAAGAGGGTGTGAGACCATTTAAAAAAGGAAACTTGCACAGCTTGAATCAGCTGTCACCACAGAGACAGGACTGGCCTGACCTCAGAAGACACTCTTCCACACAGCACTGAGATCATCAAAACTCCACTTGAGCAGTCACAGGTTTCCACCCTTCGGGCACTTCGACAAGGCAGAACTTGCTGTAGTTGTGCTCTCTTAGACTCTCAAAAGGGAAGCCAGGGGAGGTTGGGGCTAGGAGGGAAAGTCAGTATCTGAGAGCATTCTATGGGCTTGACACTTTACATGCTTTGTCTCATCTAGCTTTGAAATAGCCTGGTGAGTCAGCTGCAGCATTACTACCATTTTATAAACAAGGACACAGACCCTCAGAAAGATTAAGTGATTTATTCATGATCATATAGCTGACAAAGAAAACAGTGGAACCATGGTTCAATGCCAAGCCTATTGTTGAAATGCCCTAGAGGAGGCAAGAAAAAGAATAAACAGCCTGAATGTGACCTAAGGTTAAGTCCTGGATGAAACCTTTGTAAAAGATCCTCTATAATTTTCTAGTAGGCCCTCCTTCAAATTTTTTTATCCAAAAGGTAGAAACAACATTCTGTAAGCAGTCCTTCCCAAACTGATATGAGAACTTCTTGGCAAAGAGGCAGTGATAGATAAGAAATCCCAGAAAGCCACAGAAAAAAAACATGGTGCATCCTGCAGTATCAGTTTTGCTCACTGGAAAATAACCTGAGGCATCTGTTATTAACACAAATACTGATATGCTATGGAGTAAGTAAAAAACAAAATTCACATCACTAAATTTAAAAAAGAATTAATCTAGTCACAGGAGCCTGCTCTGGCCAAACTTTCCAAAAAGCAGTAATAGACTCTGTCTTTAGGGATATTTTTATAGAAAAATTTAAGAAGCACTTAAACAATTTATCCTAGGTTAAGTAACAATTTAGGTAAAGTGTAGAAAAAAGAACAATGATTTTAAATTTTTTTATTATTTTATCATCAGAAAAGTAAACAATTAAAAATTCTGACTAATAAAGATAGCAAATTGGAAATCTAAGGAACAGGACAAAATAAAAGTGTAAGTTTTGAAGTTAAACAAAATCACAAAGAATTGGAAAAGTTACCTTTAACTGATAGCCACAAAACACAAATCATATAAATCATATTAATATTTAACAAGGAATGAAATAATGATGATCTTGTCCCTCCATTTTAATTTGTTTCAGTTCCTTATAATTTACCAAAGCCTGAAGTCTGTTGAGTCACACAGGAGAATGACAATTTACTAGCCAAATGATATTTATATGGCAGGATCCCTATACCTTTTGGAAACCACTATCAATAAAAAAACTTTTAAGTCTACAATATTATGTGACAGGGAACAATGGAGACTAATCATAACCTATTATAACAAAACCTACATTAAAATAAATCAGTCTTACAAGCTTCATTAGTAAGTCACTTCCCTAAAGGATCTGATATAAGAAAATAAAAAGTTAATGATGTCATCATTTAATAGTTTTTAATCCTCTCCTATCAATCTACACAGTCATTGTTGAGCATGTTTTAACCATTTAAAATGAGCCACAACATTGGCAGCTATAAATGTCAGAGCTTTGAGCTTAAGAATAACTGAACTTTCACATGAAATTTTACTCCGTATTAGTGAATTCTCTTCTTCCTTTTCAAAAATATAATTACTTCCGTTAGGCTTCCTCCACCCTACCAGATAGTGCTCCTTACTCAAAAAGCTTCCCCTTACCACCTGCCACACTTCTGAAATTCCCTCTACTGAAGTTACTTCTTTGATAGAAATATCATTTTCAGAAAGCTCCTTTTAGTAAGAAAACAAAATTGGTGGCATTTATCCTGTTAAATGAAGATCTTTTCAAATACCAGCATTGGTTGGTTGATCATTTACAATGTGATAGCACAGAGCTGAAACATTACATTCATTTTCACATTTAACTCTCACAAGAAACCTGTGAAATAAATGCAATTATTTCCATTTTAAAGAGGTGGAAACTGAAACTCAGGGAGGTTTGGTAATTTGTTGAAAGTCACATCTGTAAGTAGTAAAGCAGCAAACTGAAGCCAACTCTGCCTGACTCTAGAACGCAAATAGCTAAAATCTTAAAAAAAGCAGGACCTGAAGAAACCCAATAGGAAACACTGTATTTTAATGATAATAACAATAAAAGCAATGGCAATACTAATGATTTTTATAAAGTGCTTAAAAAATGCCAAGCACAATACACCAAGAGCCTTACATTGATTATCTCACATTTTCCCACTTTTCCTCTGCCTTCTTAAAATCTATGTAAAGGCAAAATAGTACTTAGTAGAAAAACCTGGAAGAGGAAGACTGTGAAAAAGCAGATGCTGAATAATTTTCAATTTTATCAAAATTCACCCTTATCAAAAACAATTTTAATAGTCTTTGAAATTTTAAAAAGTTGTTTCCAAGGTTAATGAATGATCGTGAATAAGTAATTTACCCTAAAAAATTAATAGTAGCCAATAACTGTATGCAAAATGTTACCTTCACTGGAAATCAAAGAAACACAAATTGACAAAGAAACCATTCTTTACCTCACCAAAAATATGAAGTTATTTTTTAAATTATTACTTCTAGCATTGGCAAAGGCATGGTGAAATAAGCACTCTCATATGCTGCTGATGAAAATATGAATTAGTATAACCTTTCTGGAGGGCAATTTGGAATTATATATTGTTGGCCACAAAAATTATAACTCTTTAACCATTTAATTCTAATTCTGGGAATTTATACTAAAGAATAAGCACAGACAAATATTCATGTATTATTTTAATGTTAAAAAATTGGAAGCAATCTCCATGTCCCCAAACAGAAAAATAGTTAAATAAATAAATCCTAGTAAAATTATAATGCCTGCATATACTGAAATAGTATTTAATTATTCCAAGTCATATTTTTCCAAAAATTCTATTACCATGAAAAAATGTTCAAGACATATCAGAGGAAAAAAATCTTTAGAGGGTTTATTATTGGTGAGTTACATTACCTGTAACATTTCTTTCTACTCAATGTATCTTTTAAATGATCTGTAACTAAAATTTGCTGTTATTAAAATTTTTTAATCCAAAGTTTTATTTTTATTAGTTATTCTCTAGTACAAATCTTTTAGGTAGAAATACACTTGTATCTTTTTTAAATAATTAAAAATAGGATCACTCTGGGGAAGGGAAAATACTTAAACTTACACAATACAACACATTTTTCCTTTTATAAATAAAATGTTTAAGTAGTCGGATTATCTAAATTCCATAAGGTCTTGATTGAGCAAAGAGGACATTAATACCACAAATGGAGTCTGTGCAGGTGCTGTGAATATAATGCAGATTCTTCCTTGTATTGTGAATATTAATTAAAGCTTCATGGGAACATGAAAGTAAACTGAAAACCAACAGCATATTTAAGCATTAACAGACCTGTTTAAACCCTAAAAGTACTTTTAATTAATAACTTCATAATATAGTACTTACAGATATCTGTATCACTTTTAGGCTGAAATGAGTCCAATTTAGCAAACATCTACTATGCTCCATGTACCATAAGAATTCATCACAAAAATGAGATGGCATACCACTCTGAACTTAAGAGACTGGAATTCTAGTCAAACCACTAATTAGAGAACGTTTTCTTGACTTGTTATACTAACACTATGAGCAAAGTTGTGCTCATTCTTACATCTGTAGGTAAGGGAAATGCCTGTGGAGTGGGACACATTTGCACCCAACTACTAGCTCTGCCATATGATCTTTGAAAATAAGGAATTCTCTGAGCTTCAATATCCTCAATCTGAAACACTACTAGCAATAATAACTATCTAGTATTAAGGCTAAAATAAAATATCCCATTTGATACATGGTAAATGTTCAATATATGTTAGATATAATTATTCTAACAAATATCTTTCACAGCTTTAAATTTTTCTTTCCATAATAAAAATACAGGTTCCACTTCTAGTCATAGCAGAGTAGCTTACATAAACCCTCCCAAAACAAATGTAAACAATGAAGAAAATTTAAAAAATAACTATTTAAGGCAATTCTCAACCAAAATCAGACAGAAGATAGAAAGGAGTCAACCCCTGAAAGAAGAGAACTGCAGTTGCCAAGAATTCCATGTACGTGGCTTTTTATCTGAGAACACTTGGAGTCCACACAGTGCAAAGGCAGCTAGAACTCAGACAGAAAGCCACAGTCTTACCAGCCTGAGGATTTAGAGGATGAATTTGTTTGTCATTAATTTATTGTCTCTAAGCTCTAAATTCACCCTTCAATACCTGCTCTGCAATAACCCATGAATTCTCCTTTACAGTAAACATGATATTGAGCTTTCTCAGTAGAGGGCGCTAGAGGACCATTGCAGGAGGAAGAGGCACTCCTGATTTTTTTTTCTGGCTATCGCACCGCTCAGTGGTGTCAATTTGGGGACATCTGGTGGCACTGTGCTCCAGCCAAGTGCTAAGAACAGTCAGTCCCTTAACAAATTCCCAGACAGCCCCCAGCTCAGCTTGGTAATTACCTTTCTGCAGCTCTCTCAACACAGATACCACACACTCTATGCCTCCTGCCCCTGCAGATGCCTCAATTCCTGCTTGCTCCTTCCCCTGGAGGTTTGTACTCCAAGCCCAGGCTTGCACTGGTACTCCCTTCCCCTGCATTCCTGTATGACTGGTTACCTGAGTTAGGTGACCAGTGTGAAGCCTGCCTGTGTCCAATAGTTGCTTCACACTTGCCTAGAAACTGCGGGCCAGTTTTGGCCCAGGCAAACCAGAAACTTCTCTGCTATCCAATGGCTACAAACTATGGTATACCTTCTCCAACAAGGTCTCCAGGCTTGGGGAAGCTTCACCTTTCCAAGTTTGTCTTTTCTTGGATACTCTCCCTAAACCTTAAGCTACCCTAGAGAATTCATTTAAATCATAGATATGCTGTTACCATAGCTTAATAATTCTTTATATTAAACTACCCCTGCTTAAATCACAGTCTCTTGACTGGACCCAGACTGATACAGAATTACTACAGGGTGTGGTCCAAGGAAACAGAGCCCTAAAATGGGATTCTGGGATTGATCTGTTTGGGCCCTTGGTTTTGAGGGAAGTATGAGCTCCTTGTCAATGAGAAATAAGATACTAATAACCCATGGAATGAAGTGGTATCAAAGTTAATCAAAATTCCACCTGTGGTTGTAATGAAGTGTCAACTGGAAGCAAGTGCCTAGGGGGCTCAAGTGGCTGACAGACTTCGCAATTTCACAATTACAACAATGACAACTATAAGAGAAAATTGACAAACTCAAGTCTATTGCTCTCAGCTCAAGTCATGGTCTGAGACATAGGCCTTCCATGACAGTCCTAAAAGACTCTTTTATTCTTTGTAGACACAGAGCAGATCTTGCGACAAATGAAACATAAAATTGTGTGGGTTGCTGAATTAGGACAATACTTGAATCATAGTCTCCCCAAGCTTGTCATCTGAAATTTAGGGTACTGATTGGGAAAGAATGGGATATTGAAGTTTGAAATAGTAAAGATTTCATATAAGCAAGAATGAGACCAGGAGAAAATGGAGTATCTTTAAATGTTGAAAAAAAACTCTACATCTAGAATTCTAAATTCAGTGAAAACATTCTTCAAAAATTAGGACAAAAAAAGTTATGTTTAAGAAAAATAAAAATTAAGAGAATTTATTATCCACAACTCTTCCCCATGAAAATTCTAAAGGAAGTTTGTCAAGCTGAAGGGAATAGATACCAAATGAAAACTCACATCTTTGGGAAGGAATGAACAGCACAGGAAATGATAAATTTATGAGTTAATATAAAAAGCATCTTCTTTCTTGCCCTGGCCTGTGTGGCTCGGTTGGAGAGTGGTTCCTGTAACCAAAGGTTGCAGGTTTGATTCCAGGTCAAGGGCACATACCTAGGTTGTAGATTCCATCCCGATCTGGGTAACTACAATCCCCAGTCCGGGCATGCACGGGAGGCAGCCAATCGATGTTTCTTTCACATCGATGTTTCTCCCTTCCTCTCTCTCTAAAAGTAATGACAAAAAAAAATGTCCTTGGTGAGGATATAAACAAAATAAAAATAAATTTTTTTAATGTATCTACTCTCAATTTCTTTTAAAAAAAATGACTGTTTAAAGGAAAAACTATAACACTATGTTGTAGGTTTATAGTGTATGGTGTACTATATATGACAATATCACAAAGACTAGGGATGGTGGTAAGCAGAACTAGACTATTACAAGATTAGCTTTTACATGAATTGGTATCATAAGTAGATTATTAAGTATGCATATGGTAATACCAAGAGTAGTATATTAAAAATTGCAAATAAGCTAGCTAAAAAAGTCAATATAAACAGAAACAGAATATTTAAAGTTTATGTATCATAATTCTGTAATATGTTAACATTATACAGAAACATTTTGATTCACACTATACTAGTGACTTTGCAAATCTATCAGTCTATTATGAATGGAAATGAATTTATTTGCTTTCTAATCTCTGTAATACCCTCTGTGCTTTGATTTTCTTGTTTCATTTTCAAACAAACCACTTTAAACAAAATAGTTTAAACACACGTCTAAAGTATCCATGGAAATGAAACTGAAATACATAAATAAGCAGGGAGACATATAAATAAAAATACCAATAACATGCAATCAACACAAAAGAGTAGAAGCCTAAAATTTTTAAAAATCACAATTAATTAAAAGGACATAGCTGCTTCTTCAACATAATAAAAGATGTATGAGGTCTGTCCGGAAAGTATTCATCCATATACTATGAAAAACAGAGACATTTCTTGAAGAAGATACAAGATTCAAGAAACATTGCACATAGGACAATGACACCTCAGTCCCCTTCAAAGTAGGCACCTTGGGACCTCACACAGTTCTCCCAATCACCATCAGCTGCCCCATCATATTCTCCTGAATCTCATTGAAGGTCTGAAATCTCTTTCCCGTCAAAGGTGATTTTAGTTTTGGGAAAAGCCAGAAGTCACAGGGCACCAAATCTGGGCTGTTAGGAGGACTGAGTCACCTGGGTGATCTGATGTTTCACCAAAAAACTCTGCACAAGACATGATGCATAAGCAGGCGTGCTTTCATGATGAAGCTGCCAATCACCAGTTGCCCATAGCTGCAGCCTTTTGAATCATCCAAATAGTTTTTGCAGAGGAATTTTCAAGTTTAATGCAAAATTTGATGCAGACTCGTGGCTCTACTAGTCATTTTGAATGCGACAGCCACACAGTACACATGCTTACCCAATGGCACCTACTGCCCCCACTAACTAGTACAGTGAAGTCATTATTGTTCACACATGTGCATTCCAGTCCACTCTACTTGACTGCCAGGCTACACTGATGTGGTGCAAACCATTCTCATTATATTAACAATGGCTGGACTTTTTCTGGACAGACCTCATATATATTTATATAGATCTCACCCTAAAAAACAGCATCATACTTAATAAAGAAACTCTAGAGGTATTCCCAAAAAAATCAGAAAAAAGCCAAAAACATATTCTCCATTACCAGAATTACTTAGCACTGTTCTAAAAGTAACAGTTCATGCAATAGTTAAGAGAATAAAAGTTTAAAAATTTAGAAGGAAGTAAAGTTACATGGTTGAATTCATGGAAACACAAAGAAATGAACTAAAGAAGATATTTTTTAAAAGCCAATAAAATTAACATAAAAACAAATGGCCTTCAAAAATATAAGCAACTACTTTAGACGATATAAAGGAGAAAATCATTTCATTTATAGGAGTAACAAAAAAGATGAATGACCTAAGAATCAGGTTACCAAGAAAAGTGCAAGATCCATATGATAAAATCTCTTAAAGCTACTGTGCAGTGCTGAACAAATATAATGGTCTACCTGACCTTCAATAGAAAGGCTCAATATCAATTCTTTAATCTAGAATTATTTTGTTTATAAGTATAATGCAATCCCCCCAAAATAAAACAGAAATTATCAATTAGGCGGTGAAAGTGAACAAAAAACAAACATGCAAGTAAAACTGGGAAGATAATTGAAAACAAAAGAAGTAATAAGGAATACTAGCAAACTCAGATATTAAACTATAGTTATAAATTTTATATTATAATGCTACAATAGTTGCCAGCATTACCAGCATGGTTATGAGGTAAAAACAGACAGATATATCAATGAAAAAGAGAGAATCTAGAGACAATCCAAATATATATATGAAAATTTAAGACATGATAAAGATAAAATTGTGTATCAGTGGGAAAAGATGGATGGGTAGCCAACTTGGAAAAAAAATAAAAACGAATCCTCTCACACCAAAATAAATTGCAAATTGATCAAAAATGTAAACATAAAAATACTGGTAAGCATCTTTTAAATCTTAAATAAGGCCTTTCAAAAAATGTTTGAAAGACTCACAAACATAAAAAATATATATATTGATAAATCAAAATACATAAAAATTGAAATTCTATGCATGGTTTAAAAAATACAACATAAGCTAGGTTAAAATACAAATAATAATCTCAGGTAAATATAAAAATTACAAGTAAATATACTCATTATAACACTGAATATAACAGCAAAGCATAAAATAATCCACTAATGGAGGACTGTTAAATTATGATACATCTGCCCTGGCTGGTGAGGCTCAGTGGATTGAGTGCTGGCCTGCAAACCAAAGGGTTGCCAGTCTGATTCCCAGTCAGGGCACATGCCTGGGTTGAGGGCCAGGTACCCACTGAGGGTGCATGAGAGGCAACCACACATTGATGTTTCTCTCCCTCTCTTTCTCCCTTACCCCTCTCTACAAATAAATAAAATCTTTAAAAAAGAGAGAGAAACTAACTTTGCCAGAGACATACCCGTATTTTTCATTTTTAAATAATGCTTAAACTGGTTTCAGAGCTTGGAATTCAATCTGCAGTGACATTTATAGATATAATACAGAATTACAGAATTTTGCAACTGAAAAAAACTTCAGATCTTAGGTCAGCCTAACATGCTTCCTTCACAGACAAAGAAATGGATATTTGAATAGTCTGAATAGTCTAAAAACACACACAACAAGACAGTGGCAAAATGAGCTTGAGTCTTTCCAGATGCCATCTTCTTTCTACATACCATGCTGAATCATTCCACCATGGGTACCATTACCATAAAGCAGGGAGATACTAGTTAAAAGGCAACAAGAAAAGATCAGACTATCTTCATAGATTTACCAGAATGAATCTTTGATACTTACATTATTTATCACACCTAAAAAAGAAAGTATTATGAACTACATTAAAACCAGTGGTGACTTCCACATCCAACCATGATGAAGTAACAAAGACCACATTTATGCCCTGCTGCAAAAACTAGAAAACTGACCAAACTACAGGAAACAACTCTCTTTAGACATTGGACCACAGACAGCAAAAAACAGTAACGCCTCAGAGAAGGGCAACATATAAGGTGAGCCCTTTGATAGCATGCATTCTGCCTTTTAGGACCTTCTGCCTCTTGGGACCTTCTGCCTCCTAGGAATATTCTGGGGCATAGAACACAAAGGGAAATCCAAAACAAAGCACAGAGAGGTCTTGCTAACTAGGAGTCAAAGGTCAGAGTTCAGGAAGACTGAGGCAATTGAAAGTGGCAAACCAGATACCCAAAGAAGAGAGAACTACACAGATTTGTAAATAACTCCCTGCTAGAATGCAGACAAACCTTTTTAAATAAACAAAACAAAATCCAAACACAATAGGAAAACATTAATAATGTCCACAACCCAATTTTAAAAATGTCAGAACTGTGGAGAAAAAAGCAGAATGTAAAACATAATCAGACAAAAAACAAATCAATATACCCCAAAAGATAGAGATGGTGAAATTAGCAAACAAGCAAATTTAAAAAGCCATTATAAATTAAATTAAAAAATAAAAAGCTATTATAACAATGCTCAACAGAAGATACATTCTGAAATGGGAAGTTATTATTTAATGAATATAGAGTTTCAATTTTGAAAGATGAACAAGTTCAGGAGATGGATGGTGGTGAGAGCTCCATAACATTGTGAATGCACTTAAGGACACTGAACTACACATTTAAAAGTGATTTAAGTAATAAATTCTATGTTATGTATATTTTACCACAATTAAAAATAAATGTACTAAAATAGTAAATGATACATCAGTAACAAGAGCTATTACATAAATTCTGAAGTATTTAAATTAAAACACTATCCATGAGTCAAGGGATAAACAAAAAGGATCATAGAAAATATATTTAAACTGGTAGAAAATGCAAACACAACATATCTAAATTTGTAGAATGCAGCTAAAGCAGTGTTTGAAGAGAAATGTGTATCTTCAAATACTTACTGAAAAGAAGTCAAGTCCAAAATCAATGATAGAAGAATTAGAGCAAAGTAAACCCAAAGTAAATAAAGGGAAGGAATAATAAAAATAAGAACAAATATTGACACAATTTCAAAAGATAAAGAAAACTGATTAAACAAAAAGATGTTGCTTGAAAAAAAATCAATGAAAATGGTAAACTGCTAGCCAGACTCATTAAGACAAAAAGAGAGAAGGCACAAATTACCAATATCAAAGGAATGGCAAAGGGCACATTACTACAGATCTTACATACATTAAAAGAATAATGAAGGAATAATATGAACAATTTTATGCCAATAAACTAAACATCTAAAAGGAAGTGCACAAATTCCTTGAAAGACATGATAACCAAAACTGATTCAAGAGAGAGACAGAAACATCAACTTGTTCCACACATTTATGCATTCATTGGTTGATTCTTACATGTGCCCTGATGCGGAATTGAACCTGCAATCCTGGCATATCGGGTTCAACCAACTGAGCTACCCAGTCAGGGCTCCACTATATTTCTTACACTAGCAATAGACAATTGGGAATTTAAAAAATTTAAAACAATATTATTTATAATATTATCCAAAAATGTTAAATACTTAGATAAATTTAATATATGACTTATATAAAAATTATAAAACATTGATTAAAGAAATTAAATAGGATCAAAAATGAATGGATATACCATATTCATATTCATAGACTGAAACTCAATATTGTCAAGATGTCAGTTCTACCCAAATTAATCTATAGATTAAATGTACTTGCAATAAAAATTCCAATAAACTTTTCTGTAGAAATTGGTAAGAAATAAATTTTAAATTTTAGATGGAAAGACTAAGGCCCTAGGCTAGTCAGAGAAATTATGAAAGAGAAAAACAAGTTGGAGAGTTTATACTACCTGATTTCAAGACTTACTGTGAAGCTACAGCAAACAAGACAGTGTGATAGTTGCATAAGAAAAGAGACATAATAAATCAATAGAACAGAGATTCCAGAAATAGACCCTATAAATATATGGTCAAATAATTTTTGACAAAGGTGCCAGGGTGCCCATGTGGAATAATATTAGCATCAACCTTATTTTGTACCATACACAAAAATTAACCTGAAGTAAGAGCATAACTTAAATATAAAAGGGAAACCATGACACTTCTACAATAGTAAACATAGCAGAAAATCTTCATGATCCATGTGGGGAAAGATTATTATATAGTACAAAAACGCTAATTCATAAAAGAAAACAAATAAATTAGATCTTATCAATTTTTGTAACTTTTATTCAAAAGATAGTTAAGTGGGGCTGATCCTGCCTCCACTGTCAAGGAGCCTCCTGTCCTTTCCCATGGAGAAGCCTGGCACCCACCCCAGCTGCGCACAGCATGCTATGGGTGGCAGGATATTGTGCTTCCTGAAGGGAATGGCCTTCATCCCCTTTCTTCTGGTGACCTGGTCACTCGTCTCCTACATGGTCACCATGCTCTCCAGGCATGCCAAGCCCTTCCTCCCCTATATCAGTGATACAGGAACAACACCTTCAGACAGTGGTATTTTGGGGTTTATGATAAACTTCTCTGACTTTCAAGCCATGATGTACACAAGAAACAAAAGAGTAGAAAAGTGGAATCGACCCAGCTATTTCAGCACTCCTGTTTTTAACTTGTTGTCCTTTGCTCTGGAATTGGTGGGATGTCTCAGAATGGGCATTGTCACCAATTTTCTGGAGTCAGCTGTCCCAGTGGTCCATGGTAGCAGCACCCTTTTGGGTTTTGTCTGTGGTGTGGAGTACACACTCCTGCAATCCATCATCTCTTACAAATCGTGTCCCCAGGGGAAGAACCTCTCCACATGCCAGGTAGGGATGGCCATCTCTGCCATTTCCTGTGGAGCTGCCATCCCCATGATGGCTGATGCTTCACAAATTTCCATAACCAAGCTGGAGTGGAATCCAAAGGAAAAGGATTATGCATATCACATGGTGAGTGTGACCTGTGAGTGGCCTTCGGTTCTATTTTCTACTTCATAACATTTATCTAGGATTTCCAGAGTGTCACTTTAAGGACATCCACAGAAATCACCAATGACATATGAAGAAAGAAGAATTATATCTTACTGAAAGTCGCAGACAATTTCTAGAAGTGGCAAAGGGGGCAATCAGGGTTTGAATGATGCCCTGTAGCAGGCATCTGAGGCACATGCAGGACTTGAATCTCATTAAGAATTCCCAATAGTTGTACTATCTCCAAAGGTATATTTTCCTAGAGAATGTAGAGCATTACGACAGTGTAGCAATGTTTTTATAATTTTCTAAACTGACACTTTTTTATATTCACAAATTCATTACACAAAAGAATAAGGTGTTATGGAAAATGGAGAGCTCTTATTTTTTTTGTACAGTTCAGTTTTGTTGTTTCTTTGTGTGTCAGTGATTTCTGGAATTACAGTAAATGAGGAATTTATTAAAAAAGTAAAATCGGGGGATATTTTTAAATATCATTTTTAGAGAATGAACTGTATAATTTTGTATCATGAGGGCATTTGTAAAATTCAATTTATACTGATCAAGATTTAGTTAATAAATTAACACAACACTGTTTTTTAGATGAACTAAGCAACTAAGCAAAATGTTTCTATTGAAAAGCCTTAATACCACCATACACATTAACTCTAAGTGAACACAGCAGACCTCAGTTTTGAACTTCAGTCCTGCTCAGCCTCCTCGTTCACAAGAGCTGTAGGTTTTCCCGTACTGCTGACCGGCAGTCTGTAGTGGGCATAATTTTAGGTGGGATGGATTCAGCAATGCTGATTAGAAATAAAAAACCTTACAACAGAGTAAATGGAAGTGAGCAACTAATAGGAAACACCTCCCTGGATTCTAGGTTGCTGACTTTGCTAGATGAGCAAGGAGGGAAAGTGAGTCTCAGAAAGCACTCATGGAAGGCAAGATTACGGGAAGGAGATTTCACTTAATACTAAACCTCTGCAAAGCCAACCTGTGAAAATCATTAAAAATACCATTTTTAAAACCACCTTGTGTTGTTACTGGCATGACTTAATATATATAGTCAGACTCAGAAGCTGAAACTCACATTTCAAATTCATTTTATTTAAAGAGAACATAGGTCCCAGAGAGAAAGGAGAGACTGCCGAGGGCAATTTATTTGCTGTTTCTTTAATGCCTGCGGCTGGATGGTTGCCCACCCTACAAACTACGACTCAGGTCCTTTGTTAAGCAAGACCTACACACTCCACCTTTTTGCCCAAATCACCAATGACAAACAAAAAGTGAGGCATTCCAGCCGAAGTGTGCCTTGCAATGTTCAGGCCTGCATTTGAAAGTTAGAAGAGAAGGAACTCTCCTTCATGCACCCTCCAGGCACAAACTCGTGTTTTGCCAAATGAGTCCAATTCTTGAGGGCATATGTCAAGGAGTGGTGAGCCTGTGGTTGCTCCTCAGTAACTACTTGTCGAGTGAGTGAAGTATGAGAGCTAGTTTGAAGTATGTTTAACCACCTCTGCAAGGACAAACTGTGTGTCCCCTAAGTGCTCAGCAATGGGAACCTGGTAACCATTTCTGGATCTGTTGTGACTTGTCAGAATGCTGTGGAACCCCACTGACACACTGGAACTTAAAGACTGATTAAAGCTATGTAAGCAGCTCTTACTCTGGAGAGGAGGAGCAATGTCACATACCTATACCATGGACACTGCAGTAGAATGAACTCATGGTAGGTCTCCCTTTGAACAGACTTTTGTTATCAGCACTTCTCATAATACACCATCATTTCCACATTTCTCTGGGAGATCAGACTGGGAGTTCCTTGAGGGCAGAGTGTGTGCCTTTAACTTTATAACTCCAGCATTTTAACCAGGTACCTCCTGGGACACAGTAGGTGTTTCTTTCATAAATGCTCACTGAATGCATGAATGAATGAGTGAACAAATAAAGGAATGATTAGGGATATTTGTAGTGCTGCCTAATGAGATTTACTTGGATTTACTAGTTAAGTGATAAACCAATAGTTCTTGACTGTTTTTGCTTTGAATACTATAAACAATTCAGTTGTTTAGACTTCATAATTCTGACAGTTCTCTTCAAGCTGGACAGTTACCACAGAAATTGCTACACAGGCTAGACAAAATATTACACATGGCTTGGCAAACTGAAAATGCCAAAATTCACTCCAGGCAATCACATTCCACTGATTCTATACAACCTCTAAAGATGGCCTGATTGACATTTGGGTATTATTTCTAATTTCCAAGAACTGGCATTTCCTTGGACCTCGTGGCTGAAAGAGTAAAACAAAATAAAGTATTTATTTTAGTTTAAAAAAACCTTCAGAAAATGAAAGGGTAAAATTTCGGATGGCACAAATAAATGGAAAGATATTCTGTGCTCATGGATTGGAAGAATTAATATTGTTAAAATGTTCATACCACCCAAAGCAAGCTACAGATTCAATAAAATCCCTATCAAAATTCCAATGGCATTTTTCAAAAAAAAATAAAACAAATAAAACAAATAATCCTAAAATTTGTATAGAATCACAAGACTTTAAGTAGCCAAAGCAACCTTGAGAAAGAAAGACAAAGCTTGGAGGCATCACGCTTCCTGATTTCAAACTATATTACAAAGCTACAGTAATCAAAAATATGTTATTGAAATAAAAACAGACACATAATCAATGGAATAGAACAGAACCCAGAAGTAAACCCATACATATATGGTCATTTAATCTATGTCAAAAGTGGCAAGAATATATAGTAAGGAAAGGACAATCTCTTCAATAAATGGTGTTTGAAAAATTGAACAGAAAAAGAGTGAAACTGAACGACTATCTTACACCATACACAAAAATCAACTAAAAATTGATTAAACACTTAAGAGCTGAAAACATAAAACTCCTAGAAAAAAAAACAGAGGCAGTAAGCTCCTTAACATTGGTCTTGGCAAGGATTTTTTTGGATTTCACACCCAAAGCAAAGGCAACAAAAGCAAAAATAAGCAAGTGGGACTATATAAACTAAAAAGCTTCTGCACAGCAAAGAAAACCATCAACAAAATGAAAAGGCAACCTACCAAATGAGAGATAACATTTTCAAATTACATTTAATAAGGGGTTAATATCCAAAGTATATAAAAAACTCATACAACACAACAGAAAAAAAATCCAATTTAAAAATGGCAGAAAATCTGAATCAACATTTTTTCTTTCTTTTTTCTTTTTTTTTTTTTTTTTTTTGGCAGTTCTGCACCTTACTTTATAAGAATCTACATTTTTTCAAAGAAGACATAAAGATGGCCAACAGATACAGGAAGATGTGCTCAACATCCCTAATCATCAGAGAAATGCAAATCCAAACCACAGTGAGATACTACCTCAAACCTGTTAGAATGGCTATTATTAAAAAAGACAAGATAACAAGTATTAGCAAATAGCAAAGATGTACAAAAAAAGGAACCCTTGTGCACTGATGGTGGGAATATAATTGGTGCAGCCACCATGGAAAACAGCATGGAGGTTCCTCAAAAAAAAAAAAAAAAAGTTAAAAATTAATAAATAAAATGCATTTCAACATAAACAAATAAATAAAAATAGAACTACCATATGATCCAGCCATTCCACTTCTCGGTATTTATTTAAAGAAAATAAAAATATTAGCTTAAAAAGATATAGGTGCCCCCATGTTCATTGCAAGATTGTTTATAATAGCTAAGACATCAAAGCAGCCTAAGTGCCCATTGATGAATAAAGAAAGAAAAGTTATATATACATACATACATACACAATGGAATACTATTCAGCCATAAAAAAGAAGGAAATATTGCCATTTGCAACAACATAAATAAACCTCGGGGGCATTATGCTAAGTGAAATAATTCAAACAAGAAAGACAAATACCATAGCTTTAACATACATGTGGAATCTAAAATAATAACAATAATAAACTCATAGACAGAGAGAACAAATTGGTGTTTGCCATAGGCAAGGGACAGCACATGGGCAAAATGGGTAAAGGTGATCCAAAAGTACAAAATTCCAGTTTTGAAATAAATAAGTCATGAAGATATAATGTACAGCAAGGCGACTCTAGTTAATAACACTGTATTGTATATCTGAATGTTGCTAAGACAGTAGACCTTAAAAGTTCTCATCACAAAAGTAACAAATTTGTAACACTGTGTGATGATGGCTGTTAAGCAGACTTATTGTGGTGACCATTTTGCAGTACATACAAATATCAAATGATTACGTTGTACACCTGAAACTAATGTTGTATGTCAGTTATATCCCAACTGTTTAAAAATGAGCAAGTAAAATTCTAATGAGGAATAAATAATATTTCCCAGAAAATATTGAGAATTCTTCTTACTAACCAATAATAAGAATATAAATAACCCATTAAAAACATACATACAAACTGAAGAGATACTTTACAAAGAAGATATACTAATGGTCAGTAAGCACAAGAAAAGATGTCCAACATGACTAATCAGGGTAAAGCAAATTAAAACCACAATGAAATATTCCCACATACCAATTCAAAAGCTAAAATTAAAGACTGACCACACCACATGTTGTCAAGAAACTGAATGCTGATAGCAATGTAAAATGGTGCAAACACCTTGGCAAACAGTTTTAGTTTCTTTACAGCTATACATAAACTTACCATGTGACCCAGTAATTCTACATGTAGGTATTTATCTAAGAGAAATGAAAACTTATGTACATACAGACTTGTACTTGAATGCCCAGAGCAGTTTTATTCAGAATATAAAAAAATAAAACTAATCCAAAGGTCAATTAACAAGTGAATGAATAAATAAATTGTGGTATATCCAGAATACCACAACAGAATAGTAATCAGCACTAAAAAGGAATGAATGACTACCCTGGCCAGGTGGCTCAGTCAGTTGGAGCACCATCCCACACACCAAAAGGTTGCAAGTTTGATTTCCAGTCAGGGCACACACCTAGGTTGGGGTTGGACCTCGGTCAGGGCGTATGCAGGAGGCAAATGATCAATGTTTCTCCCTTATCTATCTATCTATCTATCTACCTACCTCTCCCCCACTCCCTCCTTTCCTTCCCCTCTCTCTAAAATTAATATAAACATATCCTCAGGTGAGGATTTAAAAAATAAAAAAGGAATGACTTAATGATATAGAAGCAACATGGGACGAATCTCAAAAAACATTATGCTAAGCCAGGAAGCCAAACACAAGAGTCTACGCTGTGTGATTCTATACATATGAAACTCCAGGACATACAAATCTGATGTATAGTGATAGTGAACAGGCAAGAGCTTGCCTTGGGTGGGGGTACAGGTATGGGCTGATGAGGAAGGGGTATAGGGAACTTACTAGGTTCATGGAAATTTTCTATATCTTGACAGCACAGTCAAAATAAATATATAAATCTGAATATTCAGTTATTTATATTTGTTAGATTCATTCAGCTATACCCTTAAATGGGTACATTTAATGTACATAAATTATACTTCAGTAAAGTGATTTTAAGTATATTTTATTGATTAACCTATTACAGTTTTCCCACTTTATCCCCCCTCTGCCCTGCACCTCCCAACCCTCCAGCATCCCCCCTTAGCTCATGTCCATGGGTTCATGTAAGTTCTTTGAATTCTCTGTTTCCTATACTATTCTTAATCTCTCCCCATCTATGTAATGCCTACCAATTATGCTTCTTATTCCCTGTAGCTTTCCCCTCTATTCCTCCCCTCCCCTTCCCCATTGAAAACCCTTCATGTGATGTCCATTTCTCTGATTCTATTCCTATTCTAGTGTTTGCTTAGTTTTTGTTTTGTTTTGTTTTTAGGTTCAGTTGATAGTTGTGAGTTTGTTGTCATTTTACTGTTCATAGTTTTTTATCTTCTTCAGTTTCTTAGATAAGTTCCTTTAATATTTCCTATAATAAGGGCTTGGTAATGATGAACTCCTTTAACTTGACCTTATCTGGGAAGCACTTTATCTGCCATTCCATTCTAGATGATAGCTTTGCTGGATAGAGTAATCTTGGATGTAAGGCCTAGCCTTTCATGACTTTTTAGTCCCTTCTTGCCTGTAAGGTTTCTTTTGAGAAATTAGCTGATAGTCTTATGGGAACTCCTTTGTAGGTAACACTCTCCTTTCCTCTTGCTGCCTTTACAATTCTCTCTTTATCTTTAATCTTGGTGACTTAATGTGCCTTGGTGTGTTCCCCTTTCAGTCCAATTTCTTTGGGATTCTCTGGGCTTCCTGGACTTCCTGGAAGTCTATTTCCTTCACCAGGTTGGGGAAGTTTTCCTTCATTATTTTTTCAAATACGTTTTCAACTTCTTGCTCTTGTTCTTTGCCTTCTGGCACCCCTATGATTCGGATATTGGCACATTTAAAGTTGTCCCAGAGGTTTCTCAGCCTCCCTTTATTTTTTTGGATTCTTGTTTCTTCATTTTGTTCCAGTTGGATATGTATTTCTTCCTTTTGTTCCAAATCGTTGGTCTGAGTCCCGGTTTTCTTCCTGTCACTGTTGGTTCCCTGAAAATCTTGCTTTATTTCACTTTGGATAGCCTTCATTTGTTCCTTCATTTTGCGACCAAGCTCAATCAGTTCTGTGAGCATATTGATTATCAGTGTTTTGAACTCTGCATCAGATAGATTGGCTATCTCCTCATCACTTAGCTCTCTTCCTGTAGTTTTGATCTGTTCTTTCATTTGGACCACATTTCTTTGTCTCAGAACACCTGTTATGTTGTAAGGGGACAGGGCCTTAGGTGTTCAACCCAGGCAGGGCACCCTCCTTGCTCATGGAGGAGGGGACAGAGAGGGAAAAATGAGGCTCACTTGCTTGGCTCTAGCCCCACTTTCCAATGAACTCTCCTGTGAGATGGAGTTTCTCCCACTGTGGCAACCCTCCTGCCATAGTTTACAGTTAGCTTTGAGTCTTAGTTTCCCATTTAGCCAGCCCTGCCTTGCTCAGATGGTCCACTGCCTTGCTCGCAGAACCTCTCAGCCAGCCCTGCCCATGAGGTCCACGGCCTTGCCACCAGTCTTCTCCTCCTGCCCAGCTGCCCATCTCCTTCCTACCAGACTGTTTGAATGTTTCTTTAATTCCTTCATTGTCGGAGTTCCATGCAGTTTGATTTTCTGGCACTTTTGGTTGTTTATTGTTTTTAGATTGGTTGTTATCTTCCTTTTGGTTGTGTGAGGAAGTGAAGGGTTTCTACTTTCACCTCCATATTGGCCAGAACTCTAGTTCTACCCAATAAAGTGATTTCTTAAGACAGATCTCTGTGTGTGTGCATGCCCATGACCACAGAACATGGGCAGTTATGCTACAGCCTCCGATGGCTGTGCTGTCCAGTAATTAGGATAGCCAAATAAGTGTTCCCTACATAAATGTAGCCAAAGATTCATGTAATCACCAATCATTTCCCTATACACCAGCTGAATGAATGAACAGAAATAGTAAAAGCTTCCATACTTTATTCATTTCAACTAAGTGGTTCTACCATTAATAAATGATGGAAAACTACACTAAAGTTC
Organism: Anoura caudifer; assembly: GCA_004027475.1. NCBI lineage: Eukaryota > Metazoa > Chordata > Mammalia > Chiroptera > Phyllostomidae > Anoura > Anoura caudifer. The sequence goes on along the minus strand of PVKU01004347.1, from coordinate 104,876 downwards.
TCATCTCTCTTTTATAAAGCATGCAAAACATTCTCTGCCTCTCAAACTAAATGTCTTGTTATCTTTCCACCCCAGTCTATGAACCTAGTATATTTGAGTTACAACTTGACACTGCAACCAAATCCAAGAAACCATCATTTTTTATTTAACATCCATTGGCTGTATTCATAAAAAATTTATTCACTGTAATACTGCTGCATTCCTTCCATAGTCAGACTCTTATGATATAATGTGATATTCTTAAGGATACTTCAATGCTGAGGCATGTTTTAAAAAAGTATCATAAAACAAATCTAGAGATATGCATCACTTAACTCTCACTAGCCAAAAAATTAAACTGTGCAAAACCAGAGCTTGTGTTCATTCTACCCACCTCCCTATTACATCCTGATCTTAGGAAAAGATTGAAAAATTCATTCACAGTAAGCTTAATATAGACCATTCTCTAAAAATGTGTTTTAACAGTGGGTAAACAGTTAAAATGATTTAACCTTCAGCCAGTGTTTAAATAAGCACATCTTTAATCATAGTTTTATAACACTAAAAGCACTACATCAAGAATACTACATATGAAAATTATATGTCTCTCATCCATTTCTAATCACCTAACACTACTGTTCTCTTTTAGAATCTTTTTATGTCACTAATTCTAATTTACTAGTCATTTACCTAAATATTGTCTAACAAAGGGAGGGTGTTCAAGCCAGTGACATTTGATTTTCTTCCCCCTACCTTAGTGCCCATGCCCTTGATACAAATTGACAGAGGGAGGGAAGCACAATTTGTAGTCACCCTAAGGGATCTGGACTAGCCCCAGATCATCTTGGAAAAACAAAGTAACCCCCAAATAAATCTTGGGGTTGAACTCTGCTCTGGAGCAGGGCAGAGGCTGACTCCAGCATAAAGAATTGATAAATTTGGCTGTGGGCCTCCAGTCATCAACCCCAACCAAAACATCTTCCTAGGTTCCAACCAGAGGCATGTTAAACTAAATTGGACATCCCAGACCTATTCTACCATTCTAGAGGTTCTACCAAATCAGACATCTTGTAAGTAGGTATCTGATGAAAGTGTAGTACTAGTTTTGAATTGTTACTATATCTCAATGTTCATACATTACAGTCTAATTCTACTTCTACTAGATCAATAAAAACTATTGAGAAACTAAAAATCAATCAACAATGTTTGTACCTGGACAGCTCATATAAATTATATGCTTTCTTGAAAAAACTGCATGCTTTTTTAATATACTATTATAATCAAAATAAAAATAAAGCTGACCAAAAACTGAGCAGTACAGCAGAAAGATGCTTCTAGCTTATAAAAGACCAATACACTCTGCGAACAACTGTTAGCTTAACTCCATTAGAAATATAAACACATCCTCAATGAGTATGTTTACCCAAATTGCAATTGTTAGAGGTTTTATTATATGTACCCATGAATTTCATTTCAATCTTCATTGTTCTACTACTCACAAAGATTCACAAAATTTTAGGACTAAAAGAGAACTCAAAGGTTACTTTACTTGATTCCCGTAATCCTGTTTTCTCAATAAAGACAATAAATTATTTCATTCAAAAACCATGGAAACAGCTGTACTTGAACAACAATTAAAAAAATCAGCCCTGGCTGGTGTAGCTCAGTGGATTGAGCACGGGCTGCAAACAAAAGGGTTGCTGGTTCGATTCCCAGTCAGGGCACATGCCTGGGTTGCAGGCCAGGTCCCCAACAACGGGTGCATGAGAGGCAACCAGACATTGATGTTTCTCTCTCTCTCTTTCTCCCTCCCTTCCCCTCTCTCTAAAAATAAATAAAACCTTTTTAAAAAATCATATAGCTAATAAACAGACAAGGTTAGAATAAGAATTCAATTCTTCTTATTACCAATCCATTGTGTACAGTTCAATCCAATCACTAAATCCAATACTAATACACTATAAGCTCTTACGATAATATTAAACAAATTTGTAATTATCTCCAGGTACAGCTCTGAGCAAAACTCATGAAATTTGTCACTGGTTCTTCAAGCCTCTTCTTTGCCCTTTGTCCCTCTAGCCTGTGCTGTTCTTATTTTTCCTACTTCACTAGTATTCAATGAGTTAATGCTCTTGCTACCTACCTTTCATCTTAGTTAAACCCTCATCTTAGGGAAAGACTGAGAAATGCATTCATAGTAAGCTAAGCATGGTCCCTTCTCTAAAGATTTGTTTTATTAGTGGGCAAAGCATCAATTGATTCTGGCATCTCAGGGTGTTGAGGAAGTAGGGTGTGCGGTGAGTAGAGAGACGTTCCAGCCTGATATCACAACCGCAACCTCTGAATAATAAAGCAAACCCAGACTATCCTACATCATATAAAGTTACATTTTTTATGTAACATTACCATAATTCAATAATCATAAAGCTTACAGTTATGCTGGTTTAGTAGCTTTCACAAAGGGCAGGTTTACTGACAATAAGAGCACCGTTTCTTGCCACATATGCATCTGACAAACCATCTGAACAAATAACTGAGAGTCAGTGTGCCAGGCAGACTACAGGCAGATGGATTATGACTAGAAGCATTCAGTAAATCAGTTCTGATGGTAAATAGCAAAACTGCAATTTGGAGAAAAGATGTCTAATCTCACAATAATTAAAGAAACGCAAATTTAAAACACACACACACACACTCACACACACACACACACACACACACACACAAACTACAATTTGGAGAGCTAAACTCTTCTATCTAAACACCACCTACCAATGCAACTCTATTACAGTTTAATGTTTTCCAGTAAGGTCATTTTTCTCACTGGCCCATAAACATGTTTTCTCATCCCCATATCAGTCATAACATTCTCCTCATCTATGATGCCTTCCATATTCACATCCAAACCCTACCAATCATTTAGAATTTGTTCAAGTCCCACTTTCTTCAAGATGACTTCACCTGGCCTTGCAACTATAAATTCTGATTATGGCACTCCAAATACCATGTTTGAAAACTATTTTAGTGTTTCCTTCAAATCTTAATACCTCTGAAATCTATTTATTTAGCACATAACAATATTACTGTCTATTATTCAGACTGGTTTCCTGTATATTCATCTTATTATATCTAAGGGCTCTAGAGTTTCTGGAGGGCAACCATCAAGGTCCTTCTCATTCATCTATTCATTCGACTAACCTTCAGTAAGGCCCTGGGCTAGGTGTCAGGAACACAAAAATAAAAACAAATGGTCCTATTCTGAGATTCAGATTCTACTCTTTTGGTTTCTTAAGTCTATTTTAATTCTTTTGTATTTACCACAGTGCCTACTATAATGTTAATATATAAGTAATCAAACACTTGCCAATTAATTGAAAAAGAACATTTTCAAATTCAAAAATACATAACAAGGGTATTTTGTAGTTCAGATCCCTTTTCAAAGGAAGAGCTATATGGTTATTCACACATTTATAAAAATATGTGCTTGATTAGCTAATTGGAAGAAAAAAATAATTGTAGGAATCATGGCCTTTACCCCTTTTCCTCAACCTAAAGATCACTAATTTTACAAAATACAGTTATAAATGATTATATCATACTCTCAAATCTTCACCATACTTCTGTATTTAATAAGCCAGTTTTGACGTTACTTTTGCTCACAACAAGATGTGCACTTTTTAATTTCCCAATATTTTTAGTGGAAATAGGTATGTGATAAATTCTTAAAATCAATAATAACTATCTCTTCTCTACAGCTGTTCAGTGAAAAGATGTTTTCTAGTAATAAGATATAACAATTTAACAGATGGCATTTTTCCTTGTCCAAAGAGTTAATCTTCACTCCATTCCTGTAAAAGAGATAAATGATATTATTGACATTTTGCACAAGTAGACAGTAAATTCTTTTAAAGAATTTCTTATGGACAAAAAGCCATAATGTCAGAATTATGACTACAAATCATTTTGAAATCTTAGCCAAAGCAGCTTAAGACCTGATTTCCCTTCAAAAGTATAAAATGTCAGAAAGGTTTATCTACATTAATATGCTTTCATTATTCCTTAGTAAAACTACAATTCCTTTAAAAAGAGACTGGTTTAGGTCATTTCATCAATCATAAAAATTCTACATATTTATTCGAATAACTCAGTGTTCAGGAACCATCTGTAACTGCAATGTATTTTCTCTGTAACCAACACTGCAACAATTAATCAGTCTTCTACACCCTGACATTTTGCTCATTTGTTTGCTTCTTTAAATACTTTTGTTTTTAAAGTTCAATCTTTAAAATATTATACCTAAGACCCATAACACTCATCCCATATCCAATTATCAAGTCTATTAATTCTGCCCCTCCATCCCAATTGCCACTGCCCCAATCTAAGGCACTATATATCATTTCTTTTCTGGGCAAGTTGCAACAGCATTCTATTTTACAACTTCTAGTCTTCCTTTCTGTAGTCCCTCATCCATGCTATACATGTATAATCAAAATGGTTTTCATGATATACCTTAGTATTTTACATAATGGATCATTCTTTCCTTCACATGATTTCCAGGACACCATGTTCTCCAGTTTTTTCTACCATATCACTGCTCCTCCTCAGGCTCCTTTGCTCATCTGCCTACCTCCTTCCAAATCCTAAATGTTGAAGTGCCACAGGACTCAGTCTTCAAAACTTTTCTCTTCTGTACATATATTCTCTAAGGATCTCACCAAGTTTAATCATAGCCTTTTTTTTTTTTTTAAGATTCATCTATTTATTTTTTTTTAAAGAGAGGGGAAGTAAGGTAGAAAGAGATAGAAAGAAACATCAATGTGTGGTTGCCTCTCACATTCTCCCCACTGGGAACGCAGCCCACAACCCAGGCATGTGCCTTGACTGGGAATCAAACCCGTGACCTGTAGGTTTGCAGGCCAGCACTCAATCCACTGAGACACACCAGCCAGGGCAAATCATAGCTTTAATTATCATTTATGTTCTAATAAATTCCAAATTTATAGCTTAAGTTCTGATCTCTCCCAAGAGCCAAGATACCTACTTGTCATCTCCACCTGGCTGTCTAAGAAGAACCTCAAATTTAACATATAAAACAGAATTCTTGGTTTTATACTTCTCCCCTCCAAGACAAATCTTTTTTCCTTCAGTCCTTCCATCTCAGAATTGGCATTAGCATTCATCTGATTGCATAGGCCCAGAACCTAGAAGTTATCCTCTCTTTCTCTCACAACCCACAAAGCCTTCAGCAAATTCTACTGACTCTGTCCACAAAATAAATCCAACTATTTTCACCACCTCAACAGCTACCACCCCAGTCCAGGTCATCATCATTTTTTTTCCTAGATTGTGGCAACAGTCTCCTAATTGGTTTTCCTGCTTTATACTCTATTCTCTATCAGCATTCAAAGTGACTTTTTGCACTGTCCCCTCTCCCTAAACCTTCCAATGGCTTCCAACCATATTTAAAATAAAATCCAACTTCCTTTCATGGCTTACAAGATCCCATAGGCCAGGACCTGGGCCGTGCCTACTTCTCTGATCTTACGCCTAACCTGTTCTCTCACTCATAAACTTCCTGCACTTCCTTGAATATATGAAGCTCATTCCCACCCAGGTATTTTCATTCTGTTTTCTCATCCTGGAACACACTTTCCCCAGATCTTCATATAACTCACCCCCTTCCTTCAAGTCTCTGCTTAAATGTATACTCAGACCTTCTCAGATAACCACCTCAGGAAGATCTTCCCTAATTCCTCTACCTAAAATTGTTACCTCCCTTCATTTTCTATCTCATTACTTTACTTTGTTTCTTCTATAGCATTTGTCACTACCTGATATGACACTATATATTTATTTATCTGCCTCCTGCATCAGAATGTAAATTCCAAGAGGAGGAAATTTTGCCATATTCACCTCTGTATCTCCCAGTGCCTAGAAGAGCATCTGACATGCAGCAGGTATTTAATAAATATAATGCCATTCCTCTGCTAAAAACACCTCAGTGGTTTCCCTTTGGCTTTGAGATAAATCCAATCTACTTAACTTGAGCTATAAAACCTACTGGGATATGGTTTCTGCCTCATCTGGAACCACTGTCTTCACATGCTCTCACAGTGATGAGCCTAGAATGCTCTTCTGTATTCCCTGCCCTCACATCCAGCTAACCTACACTCATTCTTTAAGTCATGTCTTAAATATCACTTCGGAGAATCTTTCCCTGAATCACCCAAGTAGATGAACTATGGCTTATGCATATGCCCTTACCAGTATATGCTCTTATACTATTCTGTCTTTTCTCTATCATGAAGTATTAGCTTTATAATTAATTACTCAATAGTTGTCTGTCCTATAAAAGTTAGTATTCCTTGAAAGCATGTCTGAATTACAGATCATTGTATCTTGAGTATTTAACACAATAGTTGGCACATGTAAGACTCTCACATATTTATGGATTGCCAGAATTAGTCATTAAAATGTATAGTCACACAACAGGGTAAATTAGATACTTAGATCACCTTTAAAATACTGAATAAGCACAGTAATTAAGTGCTTTTAATAAATATATTTATAATAAGGCAAAAAATGAAAAGGAAAATAGAATCGTGTACTTGGGAAAGAGAATAAGAAATATAGCCTCCTTCATTCATGCTAACTAAAAATAGCTTTATATAAGACCTCCATAGCAACAACTACCTTGTATCTATACTTAAATGCTTTCAATTTCTTCATTATAGGTGCATTACAGAGATACGTGTATTTGAGCAAAATAAAAATCATTTCACATTTATGACACATAAAGGTGAATTTGAGAAACAACACCATGAAGACTTCATGGTGTGTGTATCTCTGAAAGGACAAGATAAGGTTGGTTTCAAGGATGATATACAAACAGACTCAAACCAACTGCCACTGCCAGGGTGTAGTAGTAGCCTTGCTGGAATGACACCAACAAGCAGCAAGCAAACAAGAACAAGCATGTACCTTCTATTTCCTGACTCCCACTCTCATTCTAATACCTTGCACTGGAAGAAGGGAGGAGCTGGCAAAAAAAAAAAAAAAAAAGTTGTTTGCACAGTCCCATCCCCAGGATCAGAGTTAGAAGGGGAGGTTTGAAGCTGAGAAAAAAACTGCTGACCAACCAGCACACAAACCTTTGTGCCAAAGACTGCCAAAACCCAAGAGAAGTCCTGTCTTTGACACTAAAGTCTATCACTTCGACAGAGGGTGGCTTCCCAAGTATTTCAAGAAAAGACAGAAATCTATTGAAATACTTCAAAAGATTTTGCTCAATAACCTTTGATGGAAAATGTATATTTGTAATTCTTTTCTTACTAACCAAGAGTGTGTCACTGATGCTATAACCTTGTTAAAGGGCAGAGCTAACAATATAACATACATGTAAATGTAAGTCTTGGAAATTACTGGAATTCCTTCAGATAAGGCAAGTAATTTCTGACAAAGCAAGTATGGGTTGAAGTGATTTGCTTTGCTGTGATGCACCTTTGTAAATCAAGGTATTTAACAATTCTTATCATCAAAACCAAAGACTGATGCAAAGAAGAAATACAAGTGGACAATAAACACGTGCAAAGATGCTCAACATCATTAGTCACTAGGGAAATGCACATCAAAACCACAATAAGGTACCACTTCACACCTACTGGAGGGCTATAATAATTTTTTTCAAGAAAATAACAAGTGTTGGTGAGGTTGTGGAGAAAACAGAACCCTCATAAACTGCTAGTGTGAAAGGAACATAAAGTGGTATAACTGCAGTGGAAAAGAGTTTGGCAGCTCCTCAAAAAGTTCAATGTAGAATTACCACATTACCCAGTGTGATGTTGTGATATAATAAGAAATACATATATGGTCTTCATCCCTAGGGAGGGACAGAGCTCCTAAAACTCTAGTAATTTCCTAAGTGGCAGGGGTGAGAGGACCATCTTTTGTTATTAGGCCTTTCAACTATATCAGCATTTGTACTAATGAGGTGGATCTTGGAGGATGGGAACTGGTTGCCAGAAGAACCAAGTGATTAGAGAGTTGAAACAATGGAACTGAATCACCAATAGCTAATGATTTAATCAAACATGTCTATATAATGAAGCCTCCATAAAAAACCTTAACCAGAGGGGTTCAGAGTGCTTCCAGGTTGGTGAACACATTGAGGTGCTGGAAGGGTGGCCTCCCTGGAGAGAGCGTGGAAGCTCCACACCTGTTACCATGTACTTTGCCTTATGTATCTCTTCCATTTTGCTGTTCCTGAATTATATCCTTTATAACAAATAGATAATAGTAAGTAAAGTGCTATCCCAAGTTCTTTGAGCCATTCCAGCAAATTATCAAACCCAAGGAGGGACGGTGTGAGAAACCCTGATTTACAGTCATTCGGTCAGTCGTACAGGTGACAATGCAGAACTCACAATTAGCGTCTAAAGGTCTGAAGCAAAGGAGCCGTCTTGTGGCTCTGATTATTCGAGCCGTGTAGTCTGCTAACTCCACATAGTTAGGGTCAGAATTGAATTAAACTGTTGGACACCCAGTTGGTGTCCACAAAGAACTGGAGAATTGTTTGACGTGAAAAACCCATGCATCTGATGTCAGAGGTATAACGGTGTAAGAAGGGAACAACAGTTTTCTTCTTTACCCAGCATTTCCATGCCTACAAATAAATCTAAAAGACATAAAAACAGGGCGGAAACAAATGTACGTGTATACACAAGTACACAACAGCACTATTCGCAGTAGCCAAAAGATGAAAATAGCCCAGATATCCATCAATGGATAAACAGATAAGTAAATCATGATATATATACACACACACAAAATGAAGTAGTATTTAGCAATAAAAAGAAATGAAGTATTGTAAATACTACAAAATAAACATCAAAAACATTATCCTAAGTGAAAGATACCACTCATAAAACATCATCTATTGTATGAGTCGATCTATATGAAATATCCATAATAGGTAAATCCATAGAAACAGAATGCAGATTGGTGGTTGACAGAGGCTGAGGGAAGGGAGAAATGGGGAACAACTACCTAATAGGTACAGGGTTTACTTTTGGGTTTACTTTTGTAACAAATAAATAGAGGTGGTGGATGCACAATATTTCAAATGTACTAAACCCCACTGAATTATTCACTTTAAAATGGTTAATTTTATATAATGCCAATTCTGCCTCCATTTCTAAGTGTAAAATTTTTACAATAAATGTGTATATATGTTTTAAACCTAAGGCTGGAATCAAATTAATGTCAAAGAACTTAACAAGATGCCACATCAAAGAGCACTCCACAAGTTTAATGATCTATTCGGGCTTAATTGTTTTATTTGCCTAATTTGGTTTCACTCACATTTTTTTTAAGATTTTATTTATTTCTTAGAGAAAGTAGAAGGGAGGGAGAAAGAGAGGGTGAGAAACATTGATGAGTGAGAGAAACATCAATTGGTTGCCTCTCACACACCTGCAACCTGGGGACCTGGCCTACAACCGAGGCATTTGCCCAGACCAGAAATCAAACCAGCAACCTTTTGGTTCACAGACTGGCACTCAACCCACTGAACCACACCAGCCAGGACACTTCAATTTTTTCAGGAAGCAACCATAAACTTATTAGTTTTTACATTAAATTACATTAACATAATGCCAGATGGACAACTGTTCCATTTCTCTCCGAGATCGTTTTCCGCACTTTTTCCTCCTAACACTCTAAACACCTAAACAATACTATACAATTCATGAAGAACAGTGGCTTACTCTAGCAGTGATTCTCGAACAGCTAGTCATACCTACCTAACAACGTATATCAGAATACTCAAAGAAAGTAAGAGGACATGTATATATTTTAAAGTATTTTAAAGTATTCTAGATCATTCTGATCGCTCTCTCCCCATATTCATCTCACCTAGCCCTGACTCTCCCACTGATTTTCAGAACCACTGGCCTACAAATTATACATATTCTAATGCAAAAAACTAAAGTAGAAACAACAGTGTTTATGAACTATTGTGGTGCAAAGGTACAGGAAGTCTGATCAACAGCCTTCATTAGACTCTCAAAGAGGAATACGTTATCTCCTACCAAAAGTGACAATCTCTGCTATATTCAATGAGACTCATCCTTATACAGTACAGTACTCTAGGTTGACAACTTAATAATCCACAGCAGAGAAAAACTATTACTCACTTCCACTGTGAAGACAAGAGAAACAATATACCTAGGTAATATACGACTATGCTCTGTCTCCAGAAAAAGAAAATTAAGAGCCATTTTAATGTACCAAAGTTTCCATACAAAATTAAATTGCTCTAAAATGTACTAAACAGGATACATTATAATACCTGACAGGAGGTATTATTAAAGAATTAATAAGATATGTTGCTTGGACTAGTTGATCCAAAAGTGCTAGAAAGGGATTCCTTGATTAAAATTTTAATACTCTTAAAACACACTTATATATTCACATAATCCATCTTCCAAAGAACTGGATCCGATCCAAGACTTCCAAATCAAAAGCAACTATAATGGAATCTGCATATCCAGGCAACTTATGGAAATGCCATAAAAATACAAAAATAGCTCTTTACTAATGGTTTACTAATTTCAAATTTTGTTTTGAGATTATATGTCACAAGTCATGACTGAATAACTGATTCGGAGTCAGAAAAGTATATTTACTATTAAAGCTGGAAAAAATTAAGAAGTGTTGAAATCATTTTAAAAGGAGATGATAAAATCCCTCCTGCTATGTAATGAAATGATTAGCTAATATAATTGGGGTAGTATTTTTGCATTTTCCCTTATTAGCAAATTTCTCTCCCTATACCCCACCTGCCATCATAACTCCAGTCAAGGGAGTGGGACAAGGAAAGAGCTATGAAGTAAAGGACCTTCCAAACATTAGGAGGGAAAAGAAATCCCACCCTTTCTACACCACTTTATATAAACAAGGGAAAAATCAAAAATAGTGGGGGGCTTTGGCCTGGCTCTCCACGTGAAATCCTGAGAGTAGACTATCATGCAGGATGGCTCTCAAGCAATATGGTATGGAAGAAGGAATACTAGTAGCAACAATTGTTATAATGAGCTTGAGGCAATACTACTGGCTCCCCATGGCCTACTCATAGAGACAGCATCCACAAGTTCCATAAACTCTGGAAATATCACTCCCAAAGGATACAAAAACCATCTAAGCAGTCGAATCAGTCAAGAACAATATTAAAGCAGATACCAGTGAAGACCAATGATCAGTATACAGTTCCAAGACACTCTCTACCATCAGCATGAAACCACCTTAGGACAACCCTCATAGCACTCAAATAGCATCCTGAAGCACCACAGGAGAAAAAGGAAATGGCGAGTGGTCTGAAAGACTGAACATGTACCTTAGAAAAGCTGAATTACATAATGAAACAGACTATCACTAGCAAATTTAAGCTGTCTAACAGCTTAAATTTAAGCTGTCTAAATTTAACCTGCCCCTCTCTTTGCCTAACACTACCCAGTTAGGCAAGATATTTATGAGAAAGACTAAAGGCATTTCAAAAAAACGGGGGACTTCCAGCCAAGATGGAGGCGTAGCTGGTCACGCTGAGCCTCCTCTCACAACCAAGATTAAGGACAACAAAAATATAGAACCAAAAACAAAGAAAACCCAACCAGGACAGAGAGAAACTGAATTGTATGGAAGTCCAAAGTCCGACAACATTCACACAGACCGGTAAGAGGGGCAGAGTCGCAGCCAGCAGAGTCCGTGGCCATGGGAGTCAGATCCCAGCACGTGGCACACGGTCGACCACCCCAGGTGCACAGGTGGTGGTGTTGCAGACCCAGCGAGGCCCACAAGGTGGCTGACTGTGGACATAAATTCGGGCACAGATAAACCAGGCGAAAACAGGCAAAGGACAGACAGCACGATACAGGGCCCCAGCACCGGAAGTGAAGCCTAGAAGCACCCCGTTGAAAATACTTGTGGGGGCTGAGGTGCCGGGAGGGAGTCCCAGCCTCACAGGAAAGTTCCTTGAGGAGACCCGCGGGGTCCTGGAGCATGCGCAGGCCCACCCACACGGAGGTCAGCACCAGAGGGGCCCAATTTGACAGGGGAAGGATGCTGAGGAGACAGGAAGCTGCGAGAGAGCTTGGAGCAAGCGCCATTGTTCTCTCTCGGACCCCGCCCCCACATCTAACATCACAACCCAGCAACTGGGCTGCCCCACCCTGGGGAACACCTAAGGCTCCGCCCCTCACTACGTAAGAGTCAAGACCAGACAAAAACAGAAAGTCCAAAACCAAGGATGGCTCAGACAGGAGAGCAGACCAGGGCTCCGGAGCTGATTTATCTGAGCAACCAGGAGGTGGTCGGCCTATCAGAAGCAGAGCTCATAGCACTGGTGGCCAACCTATCAGGAGCACAGTTCAAAACTCTGGTGATTAGGAAGCTCACAGAATTGGTTTATTTTGGTCACAAATTAGAGGAACAAATGAAAGCTACAATAAGTGAAATGAAGGAAAATGCACAGGGAACCAACAGTGATGGGAGGAAAACTGGGACTCAAATCAATGGAGTGGACCAGAAGGAAGAAAGAAAACAACCAAACAGAAAAGAATGAAGAAACAAGAATTTGAAAAAATGAGGAGAGGTTTAGGAGCCTCCAGGACATCTTGAAACGTCCCAACATCCGAATTATAGGGGTACCAGAAGGGGAAGAGGAAGAGCAACAAGTGGAAAACTTATTTGAACAAATAATAAAGGACAACTTCCCCAATCTGGCCAAGAAAATAGACTTCCAGGAAGTCCAGGAAGCTCAGAGAGTCCCCAAGAAGGTGGACCCAAGGAGGAACATACCAAGGTACATCATAATTACGTTAGCTAAGATTAAAATGAAGGAGAGAATTCTAGAAGCAGCAAGGGATAAAGGCAGAGTCACCTACAAAGGAGTTCCCATCAGACTTTCAGCTGATTTCTCAAAAGAGACCTTGCAGGCAAGAAGGGGCTGGAAAGAAGTATTCCAAGTCATGAAAGTCAAGGACCTACATCCAAGATTGCTCTATCCAGCAAAGCTGTCATTTAGAATGGAAGGGAAGATAAAGTGCTTCTCAGATAAAGTCAAGTTAAAGGAGTTCATCCTCACCAAGCCCTTATTATATGAAATGCTAAATGGACTTAGCTAAGAAAAAGAAGATAAAAAATAGGACAGTAAAAAGACAGCAAACTCACAAATATTAACAACCTCACCTAAAACAAAAGTGAACTAAGCAAAGAACTAGAACAGGAACAGAACCACAGAAATGGAGATCACATGGAGTTAGCAACAGGGGAGTGGGAGGAAGAAGAGAGGGAGAAAAGGTACAGAGAATAAGTAGCATAGATGGTGGGTAGAAAATAGGGGGCAGGGCAAGCATAGTGTGGGAAAAGTAGAAGCTAAAGGACTTATGAAACATGGACATGAACTAAAGGGGGGAATGTAGGTGGGAGGGGGTTGATGGGGGAAAAATGGGACAACTGTAATAGCATAATCGATAAAATATAATTTTTAAAAAAGGGACGCTACATACATTTTGAAAATTTGAATGCAGGATGAGAAATTTTCAACCTTGCTGCTCTAACGCTAAGTTTACTAATTTAACTTTTGTTTTACTTCATTCATTTCATTTTCATCCATTTCCATTTCATTAAAAATCAAGATTTAAAAATATTATCATAAATTATCTTTATATATGACAAGACTCAAAAATACTATTATAACTATCCTTTTATATGATACTATATCCATGGAACAAGACAGGGTTGTTTATAAAAAGAAGTTAAAGTTCTTATAAATTAGAAATAGGAGAAACAAAAAGAAAAAACCTCAATGAAAGGATTAGAAAATAAAATTTCCTACAAAGCAGAGCAAAAAGAGAAAATCATAAAAATAAAAAGACAAGAAAACTAGAGAGTCAGTCTAGGAGGTCTAACATCTGTAAAATAGAAGTGTAAGAAAGAAAATTTTTAAAAAGTAAAGGTATAAATCAACAATTAAAAAAGTAGAACTGATGATGAGTTTCCAGATTGAAAGAGATCATCAAAGACCTAATAGAGTATTCTTAAAATAAAATACATCAGCAAGTAACTTCAAACACTATGAATAAATATAAAGTGATTTAAAACTCCCATATGGGAAAAAAAAAAACAGGTTTCATAAAAGGATAAAGATTCAGAATGGCTTCAGATTGAGAAAGTCTGGCAGAAGGGTACCCTGGCAGAAGACAATCAAAATCTGAGGGAAATTTCTAACCTTCTATAACCAGTCAAATCATCCAGTGTAAGGCAGAATAAAAAGGTATTTTTCAGACTTGAAATATCTCAGACAATTTACTTCACCAACTCTTTCTCAGGAAGCTACTGAAGAAAATACAGCACCAAAACTAGGGAATGAATGAAGAAGAAATAGTATCAGGAACCAGAATTCAACATAAGCTACAGGCAAAGGGAATTTTCAGACCAATGAGGAAGGAAGATCCCAAGATGACAATGCTTGCAAGGGAAGAGCAGCTGGTCCTAACTGAACCAGCCAGAAGAGATGTCCTCAAGATGATGAAATTAACAGGACACTCAGTGTGTTTGAAATGCAATGAGAGGAGATTTAGGGATGTAGAGATGTGAGAATGAATTAGTGATAAATACATAGAAAAACATTGGGGATAATCATTAACTCGAGAAAACAAAGTTTTACAAAAAAAAAAATGAAAAGGAATCATAGTGATCATAGTGTTCCAAATGATTTCACCATGAATTGCCTTTTCAGAGTAATGCTAATATAAACAATCAATTCTAGTCTATACAAATTTATGATATAATTATATCAGGAAAACAGGAGGACAGGATGTGTACATATGTGCCACAAAGGAATAAAAGAGTTAAACAAATCTCCATCTTTGCATTATCATTCCTTTATAATCTGTTTCTTTTTTAAAAAAAGATTTTATTTATTTATTTTTAGAGAGGGGAAGGGAAGGAGAAAGAAAAGGAGAGAAACATCAGTGTGTGGTTGCCTCTCACATGCCCCCAAACTGGGGACCCAGCCCACAACCCAGGTACATGCCCTGACTGGGAATTGAATTGGCGACCCTTTGGTTCACAGGCCCACACTCAATTTACTGAACGAACACACCAGCCAGGGCCTTTTTTTTTTTTTTAAACATTTCATTTACTTTTTAGAGAGAGAGGAAGGAAGGGAAAGAAACATCAATATGTGAGAGATAACACTGATCAGTTGCCTCCCGTATGCCACCACGTGGGGAACCTGGCCTGCAACTCAGACATGTGCTGTCACTGGGAATCAAACCAGAGACCTTCTGGTTCTCTGGTTCACAGGCCAGTGCTCAAACCACTGCGCCACACCAGCCAGGTGTTTCTTTTTAACTTTAATTAAATTCTTGGTTCAGTTCAACATACTGAGAACCTATTACGTGTCAGGCATGGATTAAGCACTGCGAATATTACAAAAAGTTATCCCTGAAATATATGCAATCGTATATACCAATTTTACCACAAATTTTTTTTAAAATGTCATAGTCCACTGCCCTGCCCTCAAATGGCTTGGGGACATAGACAAAGAGATAAATATTTTAATTAATGTCTATTTTTTCCTGATGATTAAAGTAATATTTATTCAGTATTTAAACCCAAATGCTAGGAAAGTAAAAATGAGATAATAAAATTATTCCCATGACAAAAGTATAACCACTCTTAACATTTTACATATGTTGTTGTAGAAGTCACTGTGATTAAATCCTCTTCACCATACATCCTATCTCCCTTGCCAATCCCTAGGCATGAAACCCAATTCTAGGCTATGAGAAATAAGGGAAGTCAGCAGGAAACTTTAGGGAAAGATTTTCACAGTCCTAAAGGAGAAAAAGGAAGAGAGAGCTCCTTTTCACCCTCTGGACACTGGTGTGTCTAGAACAGCTGTGGTCAACTTTCCACTAGCCTGAGGAAAAGGCCAACACAGTACATACCCTCAATGGATAAACTGAAATTTACATGACCATCTACCTAATATAGGACTTCAAAGTTGTTTTCAGTTTTTCATCATTTTTAAATAATACTGTAACAGACATCTTTTTGAAAAATCTTTGCTCATATTTTACATTGTTTCTTTAAAACACAAGGGGGTTAAAAGTAGGTTTACAGTTGTGAGTATGCAAAAAACAGAATCAATAAAGCTATTGTAATAATCATAACCTGCATGTTTTTCCATATGAACAATCGTAAACCTATTTTCTCCCCTCCCTATGTATATCTAGGCAAACAGATAATTTCAAAGTACTGAGTGATAAAGATAGTGATAAGGATACATACAGGGTAATAAGAAAACACAGAGAAGGGGCACTCTGTCCAAACTGGAGGACATTTTTGACTTATTATTCCTTCTCTACCAAATAATAGGTAATGCTATAGCCTAAAAGGATAACTATACTTCTGCATTTTCTTATTATAGAGCTATGTCTTTTAATGTGATTCTTACTACATGATTCTTAATGTGAATCTTACTATCACACTATCTTTTTATCCCCTCAGTGAAGATTTTCACTTTTCTTCCAGTTTTATTGAGATGTAATTGACATATATTGTTGTATAAGTTTAAGGTATACAACAAATGATTTCATATAGGTATATATTGCAAAATGATTACCACAATAGGTTCAGTTAACATCCATCACCTTACATGGTTACAATTATTTTTCTTGTGATGAGAAATTTAAGATCTAGTCTCTTAGCAACTTTCAAATATATAATACAGTATCATTAACTACAGTCACCTTGGTGTGCATTAAATTTCCAAAACTTGACTTTCCATCCTGTGAGGAAACAACAGAAGTCTACAACTGGAAGAAGGCCCTGACCTGACTGGGCTGGCTCCCTCTTCTGGACTCCCAGCCTCCAGAACGTGTGCATGTCAGAGCTCTGCCTGCAGGGAAGACGCCCACTCATTCTTCAAGGCCCAGGTCAATTACAACCTCCATAACCCCTCACCAATGTCTTTCACATCTTATGACTGGTCATTCTGGTAGCCCTTAACATTTATGAACCTACCATTTTCAGATGTAACTATTCTCCAGTAATGACCCCAGCCAGGTGAGGGCACAGCTGGAAGGGAGATGTCTGCAAGCCAGGAAGATGCCTTCACCAAGACACAAACATTCTGGCACCCTGATCTTGAATTTCCAGCCTCAAGAACTATGAGAAAATAAACTTCTCTTGTTTAAGTCACCCAATAAATTAATTAATTAATGCCTAAATTTATTTTATAACTGGAAGTTTGTACCTTTTGACCACTGGCACCCATTCCTCCCACCCTGCAACCTCCTCCTCCGGTAACCACCGATCTGTTCTCTGGTGCCATGCTGTCTTGCAGTCCCTCTTCACCTCTCTACAAAGATTCCCTACATCTGGGATGGGGGTAAAAGGCAGAAAACTGTACTTGAACAACAATTAAAATAAAACAAAATTTAAGAAAAAAAAAGATTCCCTATATGCTGTATTCAATTTAGTTTTTCAGGAATCCCATGAATTTACCTACCTGTTTAGAACTAATGTCGTTTTTACACAAATTTTAAACATAGCTATATTTCAGCATTTACTAGACACAGTACAAAATAATATTTACCAAATACTAGTAATGTACTAAACACTATATAAGCTCTAGAATTAAATACTCTTCTGACTGAATATAGAATTGTAATTATTTTTACCTGAATCTGTTTGCTTTTCTTTAACAAATCTGGTCTTAATTTCTAAGACCAGACTATAAGTCATTTACAAAATATGATATTTTGAGAGGAAACAACTGGGTCTTCAGGTTTCAGTTATCTGTCTCATTCTAAAAGCATTGCAAAGGCTGTCTTAGCAAGCTAAAATCTCAGGCATTTCAAAATATATTCTCTAGAGCTAACTGAAAACTAGTGTTTATTTAAATCAAATATTCTTACTGTATTATTTCTTAATTTCACAATAGTTCCCTCCCCAAAACAAAAACAGTTTATATAAAATAAACTAAAATTAATTATACTTTAACAATTTATATTATTCCTTGAGATAACCAATATACCCTAGAATATCCAAAAATAGGAATTTGGTAGTGAATTAAGTAATATCAGAAAATTCCAAGAAATAAATATGTAACATTGTGACTTGCTGGAGAAAAGTCTAAATAACTATTAGAAGTATTTAAGGAAATGACTAATTTTCAAACATGTACATACAATTTGAAATTTCAACAGGTAGGAGCAGGATACCACTAACAAGTAGAATTCAATGATTTTTATCTACAGATATCACTGTAATGACATTTCTTCCTTTTGTCACATGGTTATTTTCCTATGTATCTATGTTACTTGACATAATCTTATTAGTAGATAATGCACTATAAACAACCCACTAATAATATGAAGGGCTTTATAAACTTTTGACAGAGTGTATTATTGAGAATACTCTGGCAGGCACAGTGGTTTTATCTCATAATAATATTAAGTGGCTTATTTTTAAAAAAGCAATTTTATTGTAATAACATTGTAGCCTATAAACCAAATATTCATACCTATAATTACTACTCAGTGTTCTTAGCTAAGAATAGATGATTACTACACAGGTTTTTAGATTTATTTTATCTGAATATATTAGGATGATTAACTGACCAAGCTCTGTCCAGTGTAGGGATTAGAATGTCTGAAGTATCTGCTACAACATTAAGGGGTGATGGAGAAAAGATCCCAGAAAACAGAGGGAAAAAAATAGGGATTTTTTAGTGCCACCAAGAAGATATAGTGGAATAAAAAGCTCCATGTTTAAACACAGAGCAGCAAAAATACACATAGATTATGTCTCAGAGAGGGTAAAATGAATTAAGTGATCCAATATGTTGAAAATGCTTCTATATTTATTTCAGAGGAGACCTGGTTGGTAACAACACTATAAAAGCAGTCTGACAGCTGTAACTGTACATTATCTAAGGAGGACTAACTAAGGTGAGATGCCTCTAATTATTTTTTAATATCAAAATAGTAAATGTAAATGTGAAAATGAGAAAAGGAGATTGAAATCCATGAAATGGCATATGTTG
This sequence comes from Anoura caudifer, assembly GCA_004027475.1. Taxonomy (NCBI): domain Eukaryota; kingdom Metazoa; phylum Chordata; class Mammalia; order Chiroptera; family Phyllostomidae; genus Anoura; species Anoura caudifer. The sequence goes on along the minus strand of PVKU01004347.1, from coordinate 85,783 downwards.
AATTTCAGCATAACCCAACACGACCAGAGAACTAGCGAATCCAAAAAAATCCATTAAACAGTTTTATGTCTGAAAAATTGGAATGCATCTTTTTCGCAAATTAAAGACAGATTGTAAAGAGAGGGTTAGAGTTGGAAAGTTCCCTGCTCATCAAATTAAAAACAAGAGCTCTATTCATAAAAAGAAAAAAAAGAATACTTATGTGGTCAAGTCACATTCTTTGTTCTAAAGTTTTTATATGCAATTTGGGGTGAACATTTTACTTGTGATTCATAAAGAAAAGTGACCAGTGTAAATAGGGGCTCCTAAAAGCATATGAGTACATTTCAGGTGATACATAAGTAGCCATTTAAGATACCATTGGAAAGGAGAAAACACACCCTTAATACACGAAGGAAAGAGTATATTCACATGACCAACAGCTGGACTTGATTAAAAAGAAATACCAAGTTAGGTTCTATGGTGGTTCTTCCATAGGTACATGACGACACAAATGAGAAATGCTACATTTCTCACATCCTGTTGCCTAGTGATCTCAATGACTGCCCTCTTATCCACCCTTGCAATGGAACCACCTCTTCCTTTCTTCTTCTACACCATTTCAGTATTCTTATTTTACAAAATCATTTTTTAAAAGGACATAGAGAGGAAATAGAGCAAGTATAAAAAGTCAGTTTCAGCCCTGGCTGGTGTAGCTCAGTGGATTAAGCGCGGGCCTGTGAACCAAAGGGTCGCGGTTTGATTCCCAGTCAGGGCACATGCCTGGGTTGCAGGCCAGTTCCTGGCAGGGAACACATGAGAGGCAACCACATATTGATATTTCTCTCCCTCTCTCTCCTTCCCTTCCCCTCTAAAAATAAATAAATAAAATCTTTTTTTAAAAAAAGTCAGTTTCACTTGCAATACATTTTCACTTTCACAAGCATGAGAAAATATAAATTGAAGTTTCCTCATCAATAATTCAGTATAAGTAAAAATGTGTACAAAACTACTTCAAATGGATTAAATTGTGCTGGGACAGGAGAATTCCTGCCTTCTGAGGATGGAAAGGTAACATTCAAGACAGGAAGATGACAAATGTACCACTTCTTTCATCCTTAAAACTAGCTGTTTAACACAATAGAAAGTTAATACAGAATGCAGTATTATAGAAACAATACAGTTTTATTTAACTGTGAACTAAAGAGTTACATTAAATACCCATAATTCCTTGTGAAAAATCTCTTTGTTTTCTGCTTGTCAGCATCTGCATTTTACAGCTGCTTCTTTCAGTATGGACTCTGTCTTGCAGAAGTTCAGGAACTTAAAACATTAATATCCAGGAGCTCTAAAAAATCACAGCATTAATAACTTATATAGACGGGAGTAAAACAGTCACAGAATTCTTGACTATAAGCTGAACAGAAAATAAATCTAAAGACTAGAGATGACTATTAACAAAATATGAGAATAAAAATATCCCTTTTAGCTCAACAAAAGCATTATAATTGCAAAATTCCTTCAAGCCAAAAAAGATAATAGATTAATATCAGGTTTGAGGTTTAATTTACCAGAAGGTTAAAGCCCCCAAGAAACTATTTCTCAATCATCTATTTTTTCTCTTAATAATAAAAATACACACCATTTTTTTTCCTTCACAGATAAATGCTGAACCAAATGCAAAAAGTAAAATTTCCAGCAGTTTTCCCTTTCTTTCTCTCATTTAATCAATGAGATTCCTTTTATTCCCCATCCATAGTCCAGCATAATTACAGAAGTAGCTCCTCTTTCTCCTGATACCATCAGCCCTGCTAATCTTTCCAAGTATTCCTCATTTCAAGGCTGCCCCAGCTTCTCAGGAACCTTGACTCTATAGGTTAACAAATATGAGCTCTCTAGTATGATCACTTCTGCTTCCCTTGCCCAGCCCAGCTAGATCTGGTATACTGTCAATCTGTCTTCCTTTTTAAATATCTGGAATTCAATCAGCATTGTCCAATAGAACTTTACATGACAATGGGAATATTTTTATATCTAGGCTGACCTATATAATAGCTATTAGTCACATATGTCTATTGAACACTTCATATGTGGCTAGTGTGAATGAGGAACTGACTTTTTATTTCTACTTAATTGTAATTAACTTGAATTTAAATTTAAGTTACATATATGACTAGCCACCTACCCTATTAGACAGTACAGATCTAGATAGAGCAAGAGTGCTTTTTGTTCTACCAGTAATGATATAATTATCCCTGCAGATGATGGAGAATTACTAAAAGGTTGGATTTACATTTTAGAAAGCTTTTTCTGGTTGCTTTGTGAAAGTATCATTTTAGGGGTTAGGAAGAGAAAGCAATGGCCGAAGATCTGAAAAGTGGCCACTAGATTTGGCAATTAGGAGATCGCTGATAATATCAGACTGAGAAGTTACAGTAGAGTAGTAGGGTTGTAAACCTCACTGGAAGCAGAGACTACAAATAAAGACCATTCTTTCAAGAAGCCTGGCTCTGGGTAGGAGAGTGGAGACCTTGCAGCCACTGCCATGCCATTGTCATAGTTGTGGGTGGCAGTGGTCTGCTCAGGCAACCAGAACTGGAGCACAGAGGTGCACAATATCTTCAGCAAACAGTGATTCACTGTCCAGACTTCTGAAATAGGGACTCGCATGAAGCTTCCAGGATCAGCGCCCCACAAGCTCAATGTGGTACAACTGACAACCCTGAAATTTAAAGAAACACAGATGCTTCCAAGGAGAAAGAGGAGACAACACTTGCTTACCTGGAGCAGATACCAGGTGCTATACACATGGGAGGGGGAAAAAATCAGCTAAAATGTTTAACAAATTGCTAAAAGCCCAGGATGAGAGAAGAGAACCCCTGGGAGCCCCGGAACATGGGGACTTTGCAACCACTCACAGGTTCTTCCCTAGAGACCTTACCTGGTCCTGGGGAGAAAGTGTGGGGGCAGTGTGAAAACTGGAGAAGGCCTCCTGTGCAGTGCAGGTTCAGAAGAGGAAAGCAACTGCTCCAAGAAAAGCCCTGAAGCCCCATCAGAATCCTTTTCCCACATAGAACAAAAGCTGGGAAAGGAGACCACAAAAAGAGCTAAGGCAAGGGAAGAGACAGGAAAATGTTCTAGATCCAGACCATTTCCTACTTCTGAGGGAACTTAAGTCAGGAACACCAAGAAGGACCCCAACGCAGCAAAAGCCTTGGCTGAGGCTAAACCAGAACAACACAAAACACTACTTCCCTGGCCCCCAACACTGAGTGAGGACGCAATGAGTAAGATAATGGCAGATATACCTCCTGAGGGGAGGCAAAAATCTGGAAAAAGATCCTCTCTGACAGAAAGGTACAAAGAGAAGCTGAAGGTGGCTCAGACTTTGAAAAAAAAAAAAAAAAAAAAAACTCTGGTAAAGCAGCCCCCAACCTGAGCACAAGGTAACACTAGATGAATATGAAGCCTCTGCTGGACTACAGATAGGGATGGCAATGACAAACCCAAACTCAGTTCAGCTTCTGGCTGACCTTACACAACTCCTAACAACGCAGGCCAAGCAACAGAAGAGGCATGACAGGCATAAATACTACTGACTTTGACATCCACTGGTCTAACAAGATGTCTGCCTTCAATCAAAACATATGAGACACAGAATGAAGCAAAAACAGATAACACACTGTCAAGAAACAATGCCATCAACAGAATCAGCCCAGGTACTGGAACTAGCACATTAGGAAATGTAAAATTACTATGATTAACATGGTAAACACTAGTGGGAAAAGCCTTTTTAAAAAATGACAACCTTTGGCCCTGACCAGTGTGGCTCAGTTGGTTGAGTATCATCCTGCAAAGCAAAAGGATGCCAGTTTGAGTCCCAGTCAGGGCACATGTCTGGGTTGTAGGCCAGGCACCCAGGTGGGGGCACATGAGAGGCAACCATGCATTGATGTTTCTTTCCTTTTCTTTCTCCCTCCCTTCCCTTCTCTCTAAAAATAAACAAAATCTTTTTATAAAAATAAAAATAATGACAATGATTGAAATAGAATATGTGTATCTCCCCAACTAGATTCTTATTTCCTTTCAAGGAAGGATCCAAATTCATTTCCCTTTGCTTCCCTAGCATCTAGCACAAATACCAACAGATCTGACAGCACAAAAGTACAAAAAAAAAACAAAATACCTTCTTGAACCTGAAGACCTTCAACCACCATGAGCACACAAGGTACTAGGTCTAACTTCATTCTATCCCAGGGCCATTGAAAAAGCATTTACTTTGGATGGACTTTTGCACCTTTACTCCTAACTTTATAAAGTGACTGGGAAGCCTAAACCCAAGGTCTACACGCTGCTGCCGAGGCTCATGAAAACCTGCTCACTCATAGAATCCCTAAATAAATTATTTTTTAAGTAACATTTCAAAAATAATTTGAGATACATTTATACAATCAATCTCATGTTTTCAGAGCCTAGAGAAAAAAAATTGAACATCATTCCTAACTTACATATATACTATGCTTAAGCCTTCTTATCACTCATTTCTCTTTTACCACTTAAGGAAAATAAAGTAGCATTGAGATATTCTGAAATGAGACCCTCCAATTCTTACCTCAAGCATTCCTAAGTCCTAAAAGATAAAAAGTACCAACCTCTAGTTTATCTAAATGACCTTATACATTCTTAGCAACACTTTTCCTAAAAGGGACAGTTATATGTAAATCAAGTTTTATAAAGTCTATGGGGTTTTTGGCAAATTCCTGCAATTATCCCTAATGAATTAAAAATTACCTGGAATTGAAAAGGTTCCTATAATTTCCTATTTGGTCTCATATGCACCTTCCAAGTTCTAAATCTTACAGAAGACCTTGATAATCTTCTCCATGAAAAATTTAGAACAAACCTGCAAGAATTCCCCAAATCTCCACCAACAATGCAAAATATCTGCTTATGCAATAAATTAGCAGGATCAATGAAGCTCTACCATAGAAATTGTGGGGGGGGGGGCGGGTTAATTTCAATTAAAGGACATTTATAGAATGCTGTCAGCAAATGCCACACCCACTTAAAATAAACCCACTACTTACAGAAATGATACAGTCACAAAGCATCTTTGGATATATACATTTTCAGTTATCTTTTTCTAAAATTTTTTTTATTCATTGATTTTAGAGCGAGAGAGAGAAGGAGAGGGAGGGAAGGCAGGAGGAAAGGAGGGAAGGAGACAAAGATAAACTGACTCATTGCTCTATATATTCATGCATTCACTGGTTGATTCTTGTATGTGACCTAACTGGGGATCAAACCCACAACCTTGGCATATGAGGAATGATGCTCTAACCAACTGAAATACTGGACCAGGGCTACATTTTCAGTATCTTGATTATGCTAACACCCAGTGATAACTTGGCCCAATGAGATTCACTATGGCTTGCCACACTCTCTTGTCTATTTCTGCATCACTCATCACTCCTCCACTACCTCCTTTGCTTGCTTCTCCCCGATCTCTGAATGGTCACCTCTACATTTAGTCCTTAGACCTCCTTTCTCTCTATATCCCCTCAGTAATTATATCCAGTATCGTCGTTTTACATACAAATTTATGTCTCCAATTCATACCTCTCTCTAAAACTCCAGACATATATTTGACTGCTTACTCAACATTTCATTTGGATGCCTTTTAGGGATCTCAAACTTATGTCCAAAATTAACTCCTAATATGCCCAATATGACTTCAACTTTAACCTTCCCCACTAAGTTGATGGCAAATCTACCCTTCCACTTGCTCAGGTAAAACACCTTGAAATCATCCTTCCCTTCCTCCAGACTGTCAGAAACCACTGTTGGTACTATTTTGAAATGCATCCAGGATTTGGATATACCTGGATATCTGTCACTGTTTGTTTCCACACTACCATCATCATTTCTCCCATGATTACTGGAATGACCTCTAACTGGTCTCTGTGCTCTCATTCTTATGCCCCACAGTCCAGTCTCAGCACAGCAGCCAGACAATCCTCTTAAAAGGTAAGATAGATTATCATCTCCCTTCTCTAAACCTTCTAATGGCTCCACATTTTCCAAGTAAAAGCCAGAGTTCTTATAATGGCTTACAATGACCTACATGATCTGGTCTCCCTAATGTCCTATTACTTTCCCCTTTGCTTATTCTGTTCTAGTCATATGAAATTCTTCCTTCAAATAAGCCAGGTACCCTCCTGCCTTGGGGCCTTTGCTTTAGCTGTTCTCTGTTTTGAATGTTCTTCCTCCACATAACTTCATGGTTAACTTCCTTACTTTCTTTACATCTTTTGCTCAAATATATTTTGTATAAAACCTACCTCACTCCCATCCATCTTACCAACAATACCTTTGTCTTGCTTTTTTTTTTTACAGCACTTATCACTTTCTTTTTTTAAATATATTTTATTGATTATGCTATTACAGTTGTCCCATTTCTCCCCCTTCATTCCCCTCCACCCTGCACAACCCCTCCCACCCACATTCCTCCCCTTTAGTTCATGTCCATGTGTCATACATTCTTTAGCTTCTACATTTCCCACACTATTCTTGCCCTCCCCCTATTTTCTACCCACAATCTATGCTACTTATTCTCTGTACCTTTTCTCCCTCTCTCCTCCTCCCACTCCCCTGTTGATAACCTTCCATGTGATCTCCATTTCTGTGTTTCTGTTCCTGTTTTAGCTGTTTGCTTAGTTTGCTTATGTTTTAGGTGTGGTTGTTAATATCTGTGAGTTTGCTGTCTTTTACTGTCATTTTTTTATCTTCTTTTTCTTAGATAAGTCCCTTTAGCATTTCATATAGTAAGGGCTTGGTGAGGATGAACTCCTTTAACTTGACCTTATCTGAGAAGCGCTTTATCTTCCCTTCCATTCTAAATGACAGCTTTGATGGATAGAGCAATCTTGGATGTAGGTCTTTGATTTTCATGACTTGGAATACCTCTTTTCAGCCCTTTCTTGCCTGCAAGGTCTCTTTTGAGAAATCTGCTGACAGTCTGATGGGAACTCCTTTGTAGGTGACTCTGCCTTTATCCCTTGCTGCTTCTAGAATTCTCTCCTTCATTTTAATCTTGGGTAATGTAATTATGATGTGCCTTGGTGTGTTCCTCCTGGGGTCCACCTTCTTGGGGACTCTCTGAGCTTCCTGGACTTCCTGGAAGTCTATTTTCTTGGCCGGATTGGGGAAGTTGTCCTTTATTATTTGTTCAAATAAGTTTTCCACTTGTTGCTCTTCCTCTTCCCCTTCTGGTACCCCTATAATTCAGATGTTGGGACGTTTCAAGATGTCCTGGAGGTTCCTAAGCCTCTCCTCATTTTTTTGAATTCTTGTTTCTTCATTCTTCTCTGTTTGGTTGTTTCTTTCTTCCTTCTGGTCCACTCCATTGATTTGAGTCCCAGTTTTCCTCCCATCACTATTGGTTCCCTGTGCATTTTCCTTCATTTCACTTATTGTAGCTTTCATTTGTTCCTCTAATTTGCAACCAAAATAAACCAATTCTGTGAGCTTCCTAATCACCAGAGTTTTGAACAGTGCATCTGATAGGTTGGCTATCTCTTGGTCGCTTAGATGAATTGGCTCTGGGGCTTTGATCTGTTCTCCCATTTGAGCCATTTTTGGGTTTTTTTTTTTTTTTTTGGTCTGGTTGCAGTTGTTAAGTAGTGAGGGGTGGAGCCTTAGGTATTCCCCAGGGAGGTGCAACCCAGTCACTGGGTTGTGATGCTGGATGTGGGGGCGGTCCAAGAGGGAGCAATGGTACTTGCTCTGCTCTCTCTCTGGTTCCAGTCCCTTCTGTCACTTCCCCCAAGCAAATTGGGCCCTTCTGGTGCTGATTTCCATGTGGGTGGGCTTGTATATGTTCTAGGACCCTGTGGGTCTCTCCAGTGAACTCTCCTGTGAGGCTAGGAGCCTCTCCTGGAACCTCAACCCCACAAGTGTTTTCAATCGGTGTTTTTAGGTTTTATTTCCTAGTGCTGGGGCCCTGGGTTGTGATATCTATCTTGCTCCCGTTTTCACCTAGATTATCTGCACGCAATGTGGGACCGCCTGGTCAGCCAGCCTCCTTGTGCGGCCTCACTGCATCTGCCCATTACCACCCGGTGCCCGGGGTCCGTCAGCCACTGCCTATACACCTGGGATCTGCCAGCTGCTGCCTGCGTGCCTGGGTCTGCCAACCTCCACTTCTTCCTGTCGCAACTCTGCCCCTCTTACCAGTCTGGATGAATGGTTGTCGGACTCTCGTACAGTTCAATTTTCTATCAGTTCTGGTTGTTTTCTTATTTCTAAATCTTTGTTGTCCTTAATTTTGGTTGTGTGAGGAGGCACAGTGTGTCCACCTACGCCTCCATCTTGACCAGAAGTCTCACTTTCTAACGTGCCATACATTTTTTATTATTTCTCTCTTGCCCATTGGAAAGCTCCATCTCAGCTGATGGAAACTTTTTCATTTTATTCACAGATGTATCCCAAATGCCTACAACCTTTTCCAGCATATAACAGATACACAATTAACATTTGCTGCAGGAACCAAAACTCCTAAGATAAAACTCTTAGTGGCTAAGAAATTATAATGGACTGCAACTGCTAAGAGCTATAAGGCCCTATTGTTTTTTGTTCAATCTAGCCTAACAAATAGATTATAAAACCCACTGGTCTGGCAAATAATGACAAGCCTTGCAAATGACAGCTTCAAGCTATTGTTTCTAAGATTAAAAAAATATGAATTTTATCTGAAACAGACCATAACCCACTGAAAATTTTTGACCTATACATAATATTGAGAGTATACTGATCATTTGCTAGTAAAACCAAGTTTAGAAGAATTATAACCTTAGAAAGCAGAATTAAATTCCAAAGCTTCAAAGTGATTTTGATAAATTTGTACAATGGTCTATTAAAAAAAGACCCCTAATATCTAACCCTGTCAGCATCTTTATATTTGTCACAGAGGACTAAAATCAGTTTTAAGTGTCCATTGGTGCTTTCCAGAAGTTCTGAAACGAGTACTCAAATAAGAATTTCCTAAAATTTCACTAATACAATATGTTATGTAAAACAACTCCCAAACACCCTCTACAGCAGAAAAACTTTGTAAATGCATCTTTCCATTTCTGCACGAAGTATTTTCATTTAAAATATCTCAAGTCTACACAAATCCAGCATTTAGTTACAATATTTGTTGAGCACTTACTATGTACCAGGCACCAAACTGGGCCTGGAGCACATAAAGTAAACAAGAGAAAGTCCCCACCCTCAAGAAGCTCACAGTCTAGGGATACAGACAAAAGTAACAGACAGTTATGATACAGTGTGATAAGTCCTATTTAATGTAGGGATAAGGGTAGAGTATTATGAAAGCACATAGAAGAAGAACCTATAAATGTCCAACTGCTAATGTTCACAATTTGGAAAACACTGTTGCTGGTATGTTAATATAAAAACAACCTTAAGGATAAATGGGTAACAGGGTAAAATATTAAGAATAATATTCTGGAACTTCCAGCCAAGATGGAGGCGTAGGCAGACACACTGTGCCTCCTATCACAACCAAAATTAAGGACAACAAAGATTTAGAAACAAGAAAACAACCAGAACTCAGAAAATCGAACTGTTTGGAAGTCCAACAACGATTCATCCAGACTGGTAAGAGGGGCGGAGTCGCGGCAGGACAAAGCGGAGGTGCAGACCGCGCACACAGGCAGCAGTGGCTGGCAGCCCCCAGGTGCATAGGCGGCGACTAGCAGAACCTGGGCACATGGTGGCAACTGTGCAGAACCAGTGAGGCTGCACAAGGCAGCTGGCTGACCAGGTGGTCCCACATTCAGGAGCAGATAATCCAGGCAAAGAGGAAGGGGTGGAAGGGAGTGGAATCCGAAAGTGAGCGGAGCAAGTGCCATTGTCTCCTCTCAGACCCCGCCCCCACATACAGCGTCACTACCCAGCAACTGGGCTGTCCCGCCCTGGGGAACACCTAAGGCTCCACCCCTCACTACCTAACAGCTGCAACTAGACCAAAAAAAAAAAAAACAGAAATGAAAATGGCTCAAACCGGAGAACAAATCAAAGCCCCAGAGCCAATTCATCTAAGCGACGAAGAGATTGCCAACCTATCAGATGCACAATTCAAAACCCTGGTGATCAGGATGCTCACAGAATTGGTTGACTTTGCTCACAAATTAGATGAAAAAATGAAGGAAAATGCATGGGGAACCAACAGAGATGGGAGGAAAACTGGGACTCAAATCAATAGAGTGGACCAGAAGGAAGAAACAACCAACCAAACAAAAAACAAGGAAGAAACAAGAATTCAAAAAAATGAGGAGAGGCTTAGGAACCTCCAGGACATCTTTAAACGTCCCAACATCCGAATTATAGGGGTACCAGAAGGGGAAGAAGAAGAGCAACAAGTGGAAAACTTATTTGAACAAATAATAAAGGAGAACTTCCCCAATCTGGCAAAGGAAATAGACTTCCAGGAAGTCCAGGAAGCTCAGAGAGTCCCCAAGAAGGTGGACCCAAGGAGGAACACACCAAGGCACATCATAATTACATTAGCTAAGATTAAAATGAAGGAGAGAATTCTAGAAGCAGCAAGGGATAAGAGGACAGTCACCTACAAAGGAGTTCCCATCAGACTGTCAGCAGATTTCTCAAAAGAGACCTTGCAGGCAAGAAAGGGCTGAAAAGAGGTATTCCAAGTCATGAAAATCAAAGACCTACATCCAAGATTGCTCTATCCATCAAAGCTGTCATTTAGAATGGAAGGGAAGATAAAGCGCTTCTCAGATAAGGTCAAGTTAAAGGAGTTCATCCTCACCAAGCCCTTATTATATGAAATGCTAAAGGGACTTATCTAAGAAAAAGAAGATAAAAAAATGACAGTAAAAGACAGCAAACTCACAGATATTAACAACCACACCTAAAACATAAGCAAACTAAGCAAACAGCTAAAACAGGAACAGAAACACAGAAATGGAGATCACATGGAAGGTTATCAACAGGGGAGTGGGAGGAGGAGAGAGGGAGAAAAGGTACAGAGAATAAGTAGCATAGATTGTGGGTAGAAAATAGGGGGAGGGCAAGAATAGTGTGGGAAATGTAGAAGCTAAAGAACTTATGACACATGGGCATGAACTAAAGGGGGTAATGTGGGTGGGAGGGGGTGTGCAGGGTGGAGGGGAATGAAGGGGGGGAATGGGACAACTGTAATAGCATAATCAATAAAATATAATTTAAAAAATACAAAAAAAGAATAATATTGTTTACAGTCATTCACCCTATTTCTGTGAAGATGTCTGTCTTACCATAACTCTCTGAAATAGGACTCTTTAATTAGATAATGAAAGATGAAGCTCTTGAAGATCTGGGGGGAAAACTGCCATAAACTGAGAATCGCTGAAGCAACAAGCCACTTTTAGAGTTTAAGAGTATCTTATCCTTTAGTACTTTATGGCAGAAACAAAAGTTGAAACTCATTGCCAAAATAAATTTAAAGAAAGAGTCAATCTATTAATTTTCCAATCTATTCATGAATTTTTAAAAAATTTTAAAAATAGCATAGGATAGTACATTATTGTATAAAGTGAGGTACCCCTGTGTACACATATAACAATCTCTAGATATTCCACTCCAAGACCTGAAATAGAATCCTCTTTTTGATGAAGACAAACTCTTAAACAAAGAAAACCCAATTCTACAGAAAAGGGCAAGTTAAAATACCTGTTGAAACCTTCAGGATCTCATCAGTGAGAAGAGAAGTCTCTGCATGTCAAAGCAAGGGGCTAATGACCAATAGACCGGCACTGCTGTTCAAGCTGGCCTGACATACAGTCTTCTTGGTGTCCTACTGCCCCCTGGGGGTTACAGCACATTACTACTCTTGTGAGAAAACGTGTGTGCAAATAGAAAATAGGTATTTTCTACTAAAAATAATGTAAAAAGGTTCATGTCAAATAACAGTAGGCCTTTCCCAAACAATCTGTCTTAAAAAGTGTCATATAATCAGGAACACAGTACGTAATAAAACTTAATTATAGAAAGTGGTTGTTAGTATGATTAAGAACATCAGGGCTTATGTAATAATTTGCATTTTCAAAGCACTTAGCCAACATTAAACAATTAATCTTTACAGCATTATTGAGGTTAATATCACCACCATCTTTTTACAGAAAAGTAAATAGCAAGGTTAAATGAAGTGTTAGAAATTCAAGAACTAGTCAGTAACTGATCTGCAAAGTGCCACAGTATGGAGCACTAATAATACATTAATTCACCTCTAACACCCCATAACCAACCTTGAGGAGAAATTAGTTACTCTTTCATCTGCAGCCTTGTGGCACTTTTAAAAAAGATTTATTTATTTGAGAGAGGGGAAGAGAGGGAGAAACATGGATGTGAAAGAAAAATATAGACAAGTTGCTTCTCACACATACTCTGACTCAGGACCAAACCCGCAACAAAGGCATGTGCCCCAAGCAAGAATAGAACCATGATCCTTCGCTTTGTGGAACAACACCTAACCAACTAAGCCACACTGATCAGGGCCCCACGGCATTTTATACATCCTCGACTTTAACACTTAACATTTTTAGGCCATGGCTGGTGTGGCTCAGTGGATTGAATGCCAGACTGAGAACCAAAGGGTCGCCAGTTCAATTCCCAGTTAGGGCACATGTCTGGGTTGTGGGTCAGGTTCCCAGTTTGGGACTCATGAGAGGCAACTACACATTGATGTTTCTCTCTTTCTCTCTCCTTTCCCCTCTCTCTAAAAATAAATATTTTTTTAAAAAGACTTAACACTTTTATATCATAGTTATTTAACTATCCATCTCACTGACCTCCACAGGACTTGGCAGTGTCTAGAACAAAGCAAGACACAACAACGAATTGTTCAGTCATTGGTCCAAATATTAAGCATTTACTACAAGTCAGGCGCTGTTCTGAACACAGGGGATACAGTAGTGGGGGAAAAAGGCAAGCTCTCTCTCCCTATTCTCATGGAGCATACATTCTAAGAGGTAAAAACAGATGACAAAAAAAAAAAAAACAATCAGGTAGAAAGAAAAGCCACAGAGAAAATTAAAATAGGGCAATGTGACTACAGATGGTTAAGTAGTTACATTAGATTAAGCAGTGACATTCAAGCTGATACTTGAATGTAAGAACTAGCCAAAACTATATGTGGAAAAGACAATTTCAGGTGGCAAATGCAAAAGGCCCAAAGTAGGCAAGAAAAGCAAATAATTGAGGAACAAGGGAGAAAAAAGACTGTGGGTAGAGTAGAATGGGCCAATGAGTGAGTGATAAAAGATGACATCAGAGAAGTAGGCAGGGGCCAGACGAGCGTTTTCTTGGGCCATAATAAGAATTTTATTCTAAGTGAGATGAGAAGTTATTTAATGTTACATAATAAGTACTTGCTGATTTGAGTTGTTACATTTGCATAGTAGGTAGCACTGAAAGGAAAATTAATACTGAGAAGAAAATTCACTATGCTATTGGCTAGCGAACCTTTCTGTTTTAATAAATTACTTTTTAGTGGTTATTTTATAATTAAATCTTCAAACTAAAGGATAAAACGGCAGTGTCTACTAACATTTTAATAGAAGTTAGAATAATTAGATTTTGACAGTCATTACTGGAACAAATTAAAGACCTCCTCCATAAACCACTGTACATTACAGATGACTATACTAGGATCTTACGCTAATCACTTATTAATTTTGCAAAGTATAGATATCTCCAAAAAGCTCATTATGAGTGCCAGACATCTGGAGAGGGGGGTCCTAAGTAAAGTATGGAAATATCACTAAATATAATAAACCTCTTCCTATTATCAGAGCAATCAGAATGAAAAAAGTAACATATATTTGAAAGCAAAAATGTCCCAGCATATTAATTGAACAAACTACAGCAATAGTCTGAAACTTAAGGGCAGGTTAATATTTCACCTGAGATGATACAGGTGCTGTAGAAGCCTCCAGGCTAATACTAAGTTATAACACCAAGATTCAGTTCAATTGGACCCTACAAATAGTCACTACAGAGAAATTATTATTATTTGCTCATTCTACAAGCAGATTCCTGAACATTTGATATGTATTCTCTACCTTTTTAATGTCTTTTTACAATAAAAATTTAATCATAACAGACTTTAAAACACAGAACATTACCATCTTGGCTAATTTTAAGTGTACAGCTCAGTAGTATTGTTTGTTCACATTGTTGTGCAATGAATCTCCAGAACTTTTACATCCTGCAGAACAAAAACTCTATACCTACTGAATAACTTCCTATCTCCTCCCTCCCTAATAGCCATCATTCTACATTGTTTCTGTCACTCTGTTTTTAACAGATAATATTACAGTGTAACAGAACACAAGCCCCTACAAAACAAACTGTATACAAAGTCTGTCCAGAAAGTATCCAGCCATTGACTATGAAAAATAGAGACATTTATTGAAGAAGATACAAGATACATGAAACACTGTACATAGGACAATGATGCCTCAGTCCCCTTCAAAGTAGGCACCTTGGGACCTCACGCAGTTCTCCCAGTCACCATCAGCTGCCCTACTGTATTTTTCTGAATCTCATCAATGGTCTGAAATTTCTTTCCTTTCAAAGGTGATTCTAGTTTTGGGAAAACCCAGAAGTTTCAGGGCACAGAAATATGGGCTGTAGGGGAGCTGAGTCACCTGGGAGATTTGATGTTTTGCCAAAAAGCTCTGTACAAGACATGATGCATGAGCAGGCTCATTGTTGTGATGAAGTTGCCAATCACCAGTTGCCCATTGCTGCAGCCTTCTGAATCATCCAAATAGTTTACACAGAGAAATGTTCCAGGTTAACACAAAATTCAATGAAGATTCATTATTCTACTAGGTCAGTCATTTTGAATGGAATGGCCACACAGTACACATGCTCACTCAATGGCATCTACCACCCCCACTGACTAGTAGTACAGTGAAGTTGTCATTGTTCACACATGTGCATTCCAGTCCACTCTCCTTGGCTGCTGGGTTACATCAATGACATGCAAACTGTTCTCATTATATTAACGATGGCTGGACTTTTTCCAGAAAGACCTCGTATAAAAGCTTTTGAGTTGGTATTTTTGTTTGTTTGTTTATTTTTATTTAAATAATTTCATGTTTCCTTAATCAAAAGGTGGATAGTAGAAGGGACTAAGAATTGCCTCCAATATGTAGTCAGTAACACAGAAGAAGGGAATTATATTGCAATATACATTACACTATTTCCAACCCACCATGAATACTAACAAAATTATGTAAACAAGCAGGGTTACTGACCCCCAGCAGAAAAGCAACTAGCCAATATGATATGATCTGTTTACATGGAAAAATATATAGTACATAGAAAGAATAGACTTAAAAACCTTTAATTTGAAAATAGCATAAGTAATCATAAAATTCTCTTATATTTTTAGCCTTTATATTTTACAATAAGCTCCCACATATCAATTCATTTAATCAAGTCACAAACTCCCTGGAGCTGATTTCTTCATCTTTAAAAGACATCATAAAAATGCCTACCATGCTGACCAAAGGGTTGAAACAAGAAAAAAAGTGAAATAGTAAATGTAAATGCAATTTAAAAGTTGTAAATACTTCTACATATATGTAAATTTCTAAAGATAAATCCAAACAAATATAGTACTGAAAACTAAGAAATAATCAACATAGTGTCATGCATACAATTATTATTATTTACTGAACATTTGTAAAATATTTTATAGTTTCCTAAATATGATGAGAGAGCAAAATTCCTCTACACCTTTTTTAAAAGATTTTATTTATTTATTTTTAGTCAGAGGGGAAGGGAGAGAGAAAGAGAGGGAGAGAAACATCAATGTGTAGCTGCCTCTTATGCACCCCCTACTGGGGACCTGGCCTGTTACCCAGGCATGTGCCCTGATTGGAAATCAACCCAATGACCCTTTGCTTTGCAGTCCAGTGCTCAATGCACTGAGCCATACCAGCCAGGGTACATCAAAAATGAATTCTCTTAAATCGGTTGGTGATGAGGTCAAAGTTTAAAAGAAGGTCAAAATATAAATCTACATGCTATATATAACAAGAACAAAATGGACAGGATTATGGGTATGTTTATTTGTGATACAGAACAGCAAATCTTTAGAAAAACATACTATACAAGTAACTTCTTACAGAGTAATTTCTTTTGAAGTAGTGATTTGGTAGATTGCAAAACTACCAGTGAAATTCAATGCTTATTCAATGAAAATTACAAGGCACAAGCACAGGTAAGATTCCATACAGGACAAATCAATGCTAAAATCAAGGACAAAGCGACCACTCTCTGACACTTAGATAGTTATAGATCTGTGGGATGTACATGAAGAATCCTACAGCTCACTCTCTAAAAGGTAAGTTGTATCCAATTTGAGAATATAATAAAAAAGTCATGTAAGGACTTTATCTCATCTCATCTCTAAATTGTATGATTTGGCCTTCAATTGCCTATAAAAATCAAATGTAAGAGGGTTTTATTATTATATAGTAGGCAGGCAAGGGAATTTTCAAATCCTGAACCTTTGGTAATGAACACTTTATAATCACCTTTTTAGTTCCTCCCCCATTTGAAAGAAATGCTTTGTTTATGACACTATTTACTAAGCTTGTATCATCAGCTTGGCCCAATGGTTCATCAACCTGCACCAAAGCTGATCTGAGTCTAATGAGATTCATAAAATCAATCAAAAGTAATTCAGCCCATAAAGGGTCCAGATAAGGGGGGGGCATAGTTCCATGTCAGTTAGAAGAAGGCTGTTGAGATTTTAATATAGTTATAAGTACCATTACATGTAAAGGCCCTACTTCAAATAAATACTAACCCCAAGATCAAAAAACACTTGTTCTCCAGGTGTCTTTGGAACCAGAGCAAAAAACTGTCTTTCAGAATATATCAAGTTAGCAATTAGCCAGCTAATTTCAATTATTTCAGTCAATAAGCAAATCCAAGCAATTAGTTATAACACTTCCACTCTTACTTTCAACAAATACTTATTGAAGACCTACAATGTGCCAAGTACTTTCTAGCATGATAACCCAACATAGCTTACAATAGCCACAGAGCCTTCATATAAAAATAATAGTATAATTAAATTTTCTTGGCCTTTTTAAAAATATGTTCAAGGACATACACCTCAATAAATACATTACTTAAATATAATAAAATTTGATGTGGAGTATGTGAAAGTAAATGTAGGGAACAGAACCAGGGAAGCACTTAATGTATTTTCCTCTTATTATATTTATCATTATACCTGAAAAATTTTTAACTCTTCAAAAAGTCTTGTGTACTTACCCAACTCATCAAACTACTGAAAGCCACATGATGTAGAAAAGTCTTAAATATACGTTAAACACAAGAGGGCGCACGAGTCTGGGAAATTAATAAAACCAAAGGCAAGCTGCATTTTACTTAACAATCTGCAGCTCTTAATATATGGTCACATGGATTTTTAAAGGAGTCCTCATGCATGTACTTCAGGTCAACTGCACTGAAAATATTTCCCTTTCTCAATACTTTCTCGAAATCAAATCACTGCTTCTCAGATAACACAAATTCTTTACCCAAATTGATTTTAAACCAAAACTTAATATTTTCTCATTAAGAAAAATTATTACTTTTGCCCTGGCTGGTATAGTTCAGTGGATTGAGCACGGGCTGCGAACCAAAGGGTCACCAGTTCAATTCCCAGTCAGGGCACATGCCTGGGTTGCGGGCCAGGACCCCAGTGGGGGCCACATGAGAGGCAACCACACATTGATGTTTCTGTCTTTCTGTTTCTCCCTCCTTTCCCCTCTCTCTAAAAATAAATAAATAAAATATTTTTTTAAAAAAAGAAAGAAAAATTATTACTTTTAATCAGAAGTTTATGCCACCTTTTAATCTAACTTCTTGGAAAACCCACTATTTAAATGTTAAGCAACTTTTAAAATGCTGATGTTCAAAAATCAAAATTTATCCCTTGAGTGACTAGAATTAGAATAAACTTACACGCAGGAAACAGACCTCCAACTTTTAGAAACTGATACAAATCCATATCACAATAATGTCAGCTATTTAATTCTCAAACAGTAAATACTCTGTCTACAATGATCTATTCCAAGAGTTGCAACCAATCCCAAGTGGTAGGTTATGATTTCGTTAGTTCACTTCCTCATGAAACATGCTACCACCTGAGGAGTTTGTGTAGGTGAGACAACCAGATTAAGATTACAGAGCCTAAAGGCAGAAGCATAATCCAAAGTAATTCCAGAGCACATTCTGCATACCTCAAGATTCACAGCAGAACATAATCTATACACACATACACACACAGTTCTCGGTGTGTAGCTCTATTCAGCTTTATATAATCCTAATGCTGGCTGTGACACATGAAATTATCCTGAGTGTCAACAATTTCACATTGTACCTAAATTCTACAAAGAAGAGGCACCTGACATGAGGAGCTGGCATGGTAGACAAAGGCACAAAAATGTTACTTATCCCTTACATACAAGTATCATTATGATAAAGGAACAAAAAAGAGAGATGAACTACTACTAGGATCAAAAGAATCAGGCAAAAAGTCCAGACTAGCAGCAGTGAGCTGCAGGTTGGTAATATGGGCAAAGGCTGACATTCCAGAACAAAGGATAAAAATATTATTTTAGTGATCAAAAGTCAGGGCCCAAACAAAGGAAATAAGAATAAGGACCCAAGAGTGGTAAAAATCCAGTCAATCAAATAAGTTATTTGTCACCTGAGCATATAGTACTGCCCTGATGCTACATACAGTCTAGCTACCTGAACAGACTCCTAACAAACTTCTTGCCAGGTACTTGAGATCCTGGACCAGAAGGAAAGAGCACCTATAACACTGGGACAATCATTGAAATTTGAATAGGATCTGTGGATTAAATAGCAGCATTGTATTGATGTTAATGTCTTGAATTTAATGGTTATACTGTGGCTTTATATCAGAGTAGTCTCAATATATGCTGATGGATTTGGGGTGATGAGTTATCATGTCTGCACTTATTCTCAAATGGTCCAGAAAATAACAATTTATTTGATGTGGAGTATATTATAAGACAAATATGGTGAACTATTAACTATTGGGGGAATCTAGATGTAGGATATTCTGGAGTCTTTTGAAATAAACTCACAACTTTTCTGTATGTTTCACATTATTTTAAATTAAATATATATAAGTAAATAAAATTTATAGATGCTTTGACAATGGAGAGCAGTATATTTTAAAAGACATATCCAAACTAACACATAAAATTATTTTAAAATCAACCTAAAATAGGACTTCCAGCCAAGACGAAGGTATAGGTAGACATACTGTGCCTCCTTGCACAACCAAAATTAAGGACAACAAAGACTTAGAAACAAAAAACCACCAGATCTGACAGAAAATTGAACTGTAAGGAAGTTCAACAACCATTCATCCAGACCAGCAAGAGGGTAGAGTCGGTGGACCACAGAGAGGGGTCAGGGCAAGAAAAAGTGGCGGTTGGTGGTCCCAGGCGTGCCTAGCAGACCCTGGGTGCACAAGGCGGCTTGCTGACCTTGGACACACATTCGTGCCCAGATAAACCAGGCAAAAATGGGGAGACAGACCGTGCAACCCAGGGCCCCAGCGCTGGGAAATAAATACTAAAAGCACCAATTGAAAACACTTGTGGGGGGTGAGGTGCCGAGAGAGACTCCCAGCTTCACAGGAGAGCATGTTGGAGAAACCCACTGGGTCCTAGAATGTGCGTGGGCCTGCCCGCCCATGAGGCAGCACCAGAAGGGCCCAGTTTGCTTGTGGAAAGCAGGGGAGTGTACTGGGAAATGAGAGAGAGCAGAGCAAGCGCCATTGTTCCCTCTCTGAACCCACCCCTGCATACAGTGTAACAACCCAGCAACTGGGCTGCCCCACCCTGGGGAACACCTAAGACTCCGCCCCTCACTACAAAACAGGCGCGACCAGACCAAAAGTAAAACATATATGGCTCAAGCAGAAGAACATATCAAAGCCCCAAAGCCAATTCATCTAAGTGACCAAGAGATAGCCAACCTATCAGATGCACAATTCAAAACACTGGTAATCAGGATGCTCACAGAATTGGTTGATTTTGGTCGCAAATTAGATGAACAAATGAAGGCTACAATAAGTGAAATGAAGAAAATGCATGGGGAACCAACAGAGATGGGAGGAAAACTGGGACTCAAATCAATGGAGTGGACCAGAAGGAAGAAAGAAACAACCAAACAAAAAACAAGGAAGAAACAAGAATTCAAACAAATGAGGAGAAGCTTAGGAACCTCCAGGACATCTTTAAACGTCCCAACATCCAAATTATAGGGGTACCAGAAGGGGAAGAAGAAGAGCAACAAGTGGAAAACTTATTTGAAC
The DNA here is from genome assembly GCA_004027475.1 of Anoura caudifer. Classification (NCBI taxonomy): domain Eukaryota; kingdom Metazoa; phylum Chordata; class Mammalia; order Chiroptera; family Phyllostomidae; genus Anoura; species Anoura caudifer. Next base: position 65,346 of record PVKU01004347.1, on the reverse strand, counting down.
AAATAATAAAGGAAAACTTCCCCAATCCGGGAAAGGAAATAGTCTTCCAGGAAGTCCAGGAAGCTCAGAGAGTCCCAAAGAAGGTGGACCCAAGGAGGAACACACCAAGGCACATCATAATTACATTACCCAAGATTAAAATGAAGGAGAGAATTCTAGAAGCAGCAAGGGATAAGAGGACAGTCACCTACAAAGGAGTTCCCATCAGACTGTCAGTGGATTTCTCAAAAGAGACCTTGCAGGCAAGAAGGGGCTAGAAAGAGGTATTCCAAGTCATGAAAATCAAGGACCTACATCCAAGATTGCTCTATCCAGCAAAGCTGTCATTTAGAATGGAAGGGAAGATAAAGTGCTTCTCAGATAAGGTCAAGTTAAAGGAGTTCATCATCACCAAGCCCTTATTATATGAAATGTTAAAGGGACTTATCTAAGAAAAAGATGAAAAATATGAATAGTAAAAAGACAGCAAACTCACAGGTATTAGCAACCACACCTAAAACAAAAGCCAACTAAGCAAACCACTACAACAGGAGCAGAAATACAGAAATGGAGATCACATGGAGGGTTAGCAATAGGGGAGAGGGAAAAAGGGAGAGGGGGACAAGGTACATAGAACAAGTAGCACAGACGGTGGGTAGAAAATAGACAGGGGGAGGGCAAGAATAGTGTGGGAAATGTAGAAGCTAAAGAACTTATGACACATGGACATGAACTAAAGGGGGGGAATGTGGGTGGGAGGGGGTGTGCAGGGTGGAGGGGAATGAAGGGAGGAAAATGGGACAACTGTAATAGCATAATCAATAAACATAATTTAAAAAAATTTATATGTGTGTATATGCATGTACAATTTATAGATTAACCCAAAACCACCTGAAACATAGTTTCAAAGGCATACAAAAAATAAGCCTGTCATGGAATTGTGTTTAAGACATTATGGTCTACATTAATAACAAGAAACCACTGATTCCCATAGATAAATTGGTAATAATATTTGTTTTGGTAATACAATCTGTAACATTAAAAAAGTATTAAGTGATGAATTTCATTCATGGTTGATTATAGAGTTTCATTTAAATTTAAGGGAAGTATCACATTCCTACACATGAAAAATCCCCTTTCCTGATTAATCCTTTCAACTGTGTATAAATCTTCTGAATAAGTTCTCACCATCTTAAAAACAAGACTATAATTATGCAAAAGAATTACATAAGATAGTAAACTTTATTGTAAATACATATTATGAACTTAGTATTTGACTTAAAACTTTTATTTTAATGTCATAAGGCAGAGATATTAAGAAAATATGTGGGGGGAAATGAAGACAACTGTAACTGAAGAACAATAATATAATTATTTAAAAGAATATATGAAGTAAAGTAAATAGAATTTCTAATCTTGATTTTTTTCTTACTTTCCAACTCCAAGCAAACTACTTAAATCTCCCTAAATCTCACCTTACCTATAAAATAGAGACAGCACCACCTACAGAGGATGAATGTTACGAGGATCATGAGAGCCTTTCAATTACACAGTTCAGTGAGTCTTAACTTAAACCACTACTCTAGTCTAAGTTAGCATCATCATTGGTCTGCCTGCTTTTGCTTTCACCTTCCTGCTCTCCATTTCCCTAACCATGGTATATTATATTCACCACACACACACACACACACACCAAAAAGAGAGAGAGAGAGAGAGAGAGAGAGAGAGTGTGTGTGTGTGTGTGTGTGTGTGTGTGTGTAGAGAAAAAGAGAAGCACTTCCAAATGACAGAGTAAGGACCTCCTCAAAAATCTGTTCTAAAAGCAATAAAAACACAAGCAAAACTTGTCAAAAATCAACTTTTTCAGAATTATAGAAATTAAACAACTTGCAGCAACCCAAGAAGTGTTTCCTCAAGGAAAACTGCTGAGTCTCAAACAGTACCAAGTTTGTGGGGTTCTACCTTTTACCATTTTTATCCCCTTTCCCTAGCCCTGTGGTAGACTTGAAAACCAATTGCCTCTCAAGCACAATATCTGTGAAAATCAGAAGCCTAGGAGTCAATGGAGGAGTCAGAATGATTTGGAGCTCCCCAAAACATCCCATCCCCAGAAAATTACCACTGTTTGACATGTCTGGCAGCTCCCTATGAAAGCTCTAGCCACAGGGCTTTATTTGACAGAGATGGCTCAGTCAAAACAGCCAGGGCAGGTGTCAAGACAATCAGTGTCAACTACTTAACACCACAGCTGCCTGAAGCAGAAATACAAGTTGGATAAATATGAGGCTAAAAAAAATTTTAAAGAAAAATTTGGAGAATTACATGTTTATACAGGGCTTTGAAAAACTCCAAAATATTCTTGGGAACCTAAGAATGTGCAGGGCTCTGCACATGCCCAGCCCTCTTCAACAAAGGCTGGGAGACATACTAGCTCAAGGCAATTTTTTGAAGATTTTTATTTATTTTTTAGAGACTTGGGAAGGGAGAAAGAAAGAGAGGGAAAGAAACATCGATCATGTACCCCAACCAGGGACCAAACCTGCAACCCAAGCACGTGCCCTGACCAGGAATTGAACAGGCAACCTTTCACTTTGCAAGTACAATGCCAAACCAACTGAGCCATACTGGTCAGGGTGGTTCAAGGCATTTAATCAATATCTGACCACTTAGCTGAGAAGACTTCAGTGGCTACATATTACAAAGAATACAGACTTTAAAAATTAGTACAAGAAAGTCACTAACTCACAAAAAACAATAAAACATTAAAAGACAGGTAAGTATAGCTCATGAAAAAATCCAGACATTAGACTTACTAAACAAAGACTTCTTTAATTTTAAAATTTTCTTTTTGCTGCCCTGGCTGGTGTGGCTCAGTGGATTGAGAGTGGGCCTGCGAACCAAAGGGTCCAGTCAGGGCACATGCCTGGGTTGTGGGCTGGGTCCCCAGTTAGGGGAATGCAAGAGGCAATCTCACATCAATGTTTCTCTCCTTCTCTTTCTCCCTCCCCTCTCCTCTCTCTAAAAATAAATAAATAAAATCTTTTTATTTTTTCTTTTTTTTGTTGTTGTTGTTGTTGACTTGTTCTTGAGACAGCTACAACACCCGAGAGAACAACGCCATATCTAATGCCTGGGCAGAACTGCAACTCCTTTAAAATGTTGAGATCTGTTTTGGGCCTCCTGCTCCCACCTCAACCCCATGAAGTCAAATAATTTTCATATTTTTTAGTAAAATACAGTTAGCCCTGTAAACACTTTTTTCCATATTCCCATCCTCTTTTTTTCTTTGTCTGTGGGTAAAACATTAACTAAACAAAAAATTCTTAAAAACAAAAACTTAGAATATACATTGCTATCTCATTCACCCCAATTTTGGCTCTTCTGTAAAAGACTGACAACTCATTGTGGACTGGAAGGGATTTAAGAGATTGACTAGGGTGGTCAGAGTTGGCTGGGCTACAGATGAACTTTGGCCCTGCCAGGTTCTAGTATCCCTGATTTGCCCTCTACATAAAACAGAAAAGTCTCCTTGCTTACTCCTCCCCGCCTGAACCACTCTAAACGTGGTAAGAAATGGCTGGGAGGACAGAAGAAATTTCAACTCATTTTGTTACAAAAAGGAGGGGAAATAATACAGAAGGATGGGAAAGTGAGAGGACAAAACAATAAAAGACCTTAAGAGATGATCCTGAATCCTTTCTTCCAATTGCAGATATTTAATTCATTTGAATTCGCATTTTCCCTAAGTAACTGGTTTTTGTTTCAGAGAACGTCTGTACTTTTCTTTTTCTGTGTGCTAACATGCATGTTAGCATATGTGTGCAAGTGCATGTATGAATGAATGTTTGTGTGTCGTTCACTACCAGACAAATGTTTCAGTTCCAGTTTCAATTTAGTTTTCCATTTTTTCTTTCTTAAAGTTATTTAACATTTTAGAAACAAGTTTGCCAGGAAACCAGCTCCTCTCCCACAATGCCAGACTGGCTGCAGCCATCTTTTTTAAAACCACACTGATTTTTCCCTCATACCACCAAATATGAACTCCTCAGGATGGCTTCAAAAGACTGGAGTCTCTCCCTGTCGGGTGGAATGCCCTGGTGGCAGTGAAGGCCCCTCTGCCAAAATGAAGGTTTCTGATTGTGGGACACAGTCTTGTTTCTTTGTTGTTTCTTCCTGTCTTCTAATTTAAAAAGACATTCCTGGGTGACAGGCACAGTGCAGGAATGAGCTATGGAAACAACCTGATGAGTCTCGGAAGGCACAGCAAACTTGTTTGCATTCCTCAGCACTACTGACTTGTTTGTGGAAATCTGTTAGTCATTTGTGTGTCACTGATGGCTCCCACAGTTGACTCCTTTGACAAAACTTTCAAGGAATTCTCTAACCATCAACAAGAAGTTGCTCTGTCAATCTGCATGATCCCCCGGAGCACTCTGGGCACATTTGGTAGGGTATGGGGGAAGACAAAAAGAGCATGTGTGGAGCAGCTGGCTTACAAGTTGCTGTCCAAGATGCTTCATCACCTGTCCAATCAGTTCTTTACATAATTCAAAGACCTCTTCACGACTGTTGGCTACCCCTGTATGGATAAGGTCTCATATGAACTTCATGACACTGAAGTTGGCATCCTGGTGGTCCAGAATAGTGGCTCACTGTAAGTTAGGGATGACCACCTGGCTCTTCAGTAAGGTAACAGGGCTACAATGAATAAACCTGGTAGCTAGCCTGAACAGGTCATCCACGATGTCAGGGTGATTCTGCACCCATTCTGCTATTCTAGCAGCTAAAAGGTGGGGATACATAGTGCACGGAGCATGTCTACTAGTTCCTGCTGACAGCCCTCTTCCATGCCATACTCATCCACGAGGATACTGCCAAGGTACAGGAAAGAGAAATGTTGATGTGTGCGGTACACATCACCACCTGTGTGACTACTGGCTGCAGCAGAGCTGCAGATCCTTTGTCCACACAGCAAACAGCAAAGTGGAGGCATCTGCAACAATGCTCTACAATCCGATTATCAGCCTGGCGTTTACTGCAAATTCAAAATCTCTAAAAGTACTTTAAAGTGCTGAGCCAGGTGGTCTAAACAATGACTTCTTTATTTTTTTATTATTATTTTTTAATCCACACCCAAGGACATGTTTCCATTGACCTTTTAGAGAAAGGGAAAGGGAGAGAGGGAGAAAGGGAAAAGGAGAGAGAGAGAAACATTGACGTGATAGAGAGAAGAAAGTCTTTAAATTAGCTGTTATAAACATATTCAAAGTACTAAACAAAATGCTATGTAAAGAATTTAAAACAGAGTGTGAATTTAATGTCTCACCAAATACAGAATATCAATAGAGATAGAAATTATTTGATTTAAAAGAAAATGGCATAAGGCAATAATTATAAGACTATGCTGATGGGTTTATAATGTATAAAGATGTAATTTGTTAAAAAAAAAAAAAAAAAAAAAAGATGTTATTTGGCCCTGACTGGTGTGGCTCAGTGGATTGAGTGCCAGCCTATGAAGCAAGGGGTCGCTGGTTCGATTCCCAGTCAGGGCACATGCCTGGGTTGCAGGCAAGAACCCCATTAGGGGGCACATGACAGGCAACCACACATCGATGTTTTCCTCTTTGTCTCTCCCCTCCCCTCTCTAAAATAAATAAATAAAATCTTTTTTAAAAAATGCTTTAAAAAAAAAGAAAATAGAAGACTTGAACAACACTACAAATTGGACATACCAGATATCTACAGAATACCCCATCCAACAATGGGGATAGAATGCACAAGTTTCTCAAGTGCACATGGGACATTCTTTAGGGCAAGATAATGTGTTAAACCATAAAGCAAGCCTCAATAAATTTAAAAGGACTGACATGGTATCAAGTATGTTCTCCAAACACAATGGAATAAAATTTGAAATCAATAACAAAAAAATTGGAAAGTCATAAATATGTGGAAATTAAACATATTTATAACCTTTAATTAGACTGACCATACAATAAACATGTCATTCCTCCAGTTAAAATCTTCCAGTGATATCCCATCAGTCTTTGAATAAAATATCACCTGCTTACAGTGACTTAAAAAGCCCCAGAGCCCTGGCCAGGTAGCTCAGCTGGTCAGAACATCATCCTAATATGCCAAGGTTGAAGGTTCAATCCCCAATCAGGGTACATACAAGAATCAACCAATGAATGCATAAATAAGTGGAATAATAAATCAATGTTTCTCTCTTTCTCCCTCTCTCACTCCCTTTCCCTGTCTCTAAAATCAGTGAGCACATCCTCAGGTGTGGATTTAAAAAAAAAAAAAAAAAAGTCCAACTCTCCCAGTTACTAGCTAAAAGTCCTGGACAAGTTATTTAATCTCTCACTAAGTATAAATATTCTCTATTGTCCCCTAACTGGCATGGTTCAGTTGTTTGGGCATCATCCTGCAAAGCGAAAGGTTGCTGGTTTGATTCCCGGTCAAGGCACATGCCTGGGTTGGGGCATGTAGGGCACAACCAATCAATGTTCCTCTTTCATATCAGTGTTTCTCTCCCTTTTTCTCCTTCTCTCCAAAAAAATAAAGAAATTCTCTAAAAAAATACTCTATTGTAAAGTTGCAATAATAATATCTACTACATAAGATTACTGTGAGTATAAAATTGATATCACACATAAAAGGATTCAGACAATCCTTCAGCAAATAAGCATTCAATAAGAACTATCCTATCTGGTTACTATTATAATATAGGTACATCAAAATGAAACATGATGCCAAGATATTTTTTAACATTTTCTTTCTTACATATAATTCTGTCATTAGGTCTAATACCTAACAAATAAGGTATAACATTCTGTCATCAAGTATTATACCCAATGACAGAATTCTGTCATCAGGAACAATCAATGAATGGGAAGAGCTTTAAATCCTTGAAGAAAGAGAGGTACTTATTGTGTGCTTTAAAATTAATGGGAAAAGCCCCTTGTAAAATTTTCCCTTCCATGGTGTTATACCATATGAAAATTTACTATTCCTTTGAGCTTCTCTTCCTATGGTAGGAACCCTTAAAGAATATAACTATTTACGTAACTCATAATTCACACTACGATGATAGTAACTACTTCACAACTGACTTGTCTGAAAAGATGTAATTCAAGAAAATTCCAGAACAGAAATAAAGGAGGAAAAGTAAAAATAAAATAGATACAATTAAAAAGGGATATCTCCTATAAGTGATGGTACATGAATATGTGCCACACTGTTAATGGGATCTGACAAAGAATACTGAGGTAAATTACAAGAATGGCCATAAATTATCCTTTCTGTATGTCCTTGGGTAATCCCCTCCTATAGTGGTTCTGAGCTTGGCCATGTAATATACTCTGGCAAATGAGACAATGGCAAATGTGGTACAGACTTAAAAAATGCTTGGGCATTGGGGTCCCCAATCTTTAGCTGTTCTTGGAATCCTCCTACAATTATCCTGTGAAGAAGGCCAGGAAAGGCCTGGCTGGTGTGGCTCAGTGCATTGTGTGCTGGCCTGCAAACCAAAGGGTTGCCAGTTCAATTCCCAGTCAGAGCACATGCCTGGGTTGTGGGCCAGGTTCCCCATTAGGAGGCATATGAGAGGCAACCACACATTGATGTTTCTCCCTCCCTTCCCCTCTCTAAAAATAACATCTTTAAAAAAAAAAAAAAAAAAAGCCCAAAAAAACCTGCCAAATGATAAAAGACATGTGGCCCAGCTGCTGCTATTCCCCTAGCCAACATCATATCAGAAACATGATGAGACTGTCTTAGATGATTCAACCACCAGTCCAACCTCTAGTTGACCTCAAACACATGAGCAAGTCTAGCAGAAGTCAGCTGGATCAACCCAGACCAGAGGAGCTACACAACTGACATGGGGAAACTTAAGCTAGATAAGTGGTTATTATTTTAAGCAACCAAATTTCGCAGTAATTTGCTACAGAACAAAAGATAGCAGATACAAATACAAATCACCAATACATTCCTTTTTTTCCCAAATCATTAAGAAGAGGTAGAACACTAAAACAATTTTTTAAAAGTCAGTATACACAATTTTGTAAAGATTTTATTTATTTACTTTTTAGAGAGAGGGGAAGGAAGGGAATAAGAGAGGGAGAAAAACATCAATGTGTGAAAGATACATCAATCGGTTGCCTCTCACATGCCCCCAACTTCAACCCAGACATGTGCCCTCACTGGGACTCAAACCAGTGACCTTTTGGTTCATAGGCTGGTGCTCAATCCACTGAACCACACCAGCCAAGGCAGTATACATAATTTTTTTAAATCAATTAGATACTGTTATCAGAGCAGAGATTAGCAGAACTATGCTTATCTATAGTAAATACCTAATAGATATCTACCGAATTTAAATAAATGAAATAGGAACTTCTGGTCAAGATGGAGGCATAGGTAGACACACTGTGCCTCCTCGCACACCAAAAGAAGGAGAACAACAAATTTAAAAACAAAAAACAACCAGAACTGACAGAAAATCGAACTGTATGGAAGTCTGACAACCAAGGAGTTAAAGAAGAAACATCCAGACTGGTAGGAGGGGCAGAGATGGGCACCCAGGGTGGAGATGACTCACGGCAAGGCAGCTGAAGGACTGGGTGAAGCAGCAGATTGTGGATCAGGCGGTCCCACATTCACATAGAGATAAACTGGGAGGAACAACTGGGGAGTGAGACAGACCCCACAACCCGGATTTCAGCACAGGGAAACAAAGCCTCAAAGCCTCTGACTGAAAACACCTGTGGGTGTTGAGAGAGCAGTGGGAGATACTCCCAGACTCACAGGAGAGCTCATTGGAGAGACCCACAGGGTCCCAGAATGTACACAAACCCACCCACCCAGCAGTCAGCACGAGAAGGGCCCAATTTGCTTGTGGGAAGCTGGGGAACAGCAGAACAACTGGCATCATTCCCTCTCCGACTCCTCCCCGACACAAAGCATCACAACTCAGCAATGTGGGTTGCCCTGCCCTGGTGAACACCTAAGGCTCTGCCCCTTACTATGTAACAGGTATGCAGAGATTTAAAAAAAAAAAAAAAAAACTTGGCCCAAATGAATGATCAGATCAAATGTCCAGAAAAAGTACAACTAAGCAACCAAGAGATAGCTAACCTATCAGATGCACAGTTCAAAACACTGGTAATCAGAATGCTCTCAGAATTGGTTGCATATGGTCACAAATTAGATGAAAAAATGAAGGCTATGCTAAGTAAAATGAAGGAAAATGCACAGGGAACCAACAGTGATGGGAAGGAAACCAGGACTCAAATCAACGGTGTGGACCAGAAGGAAGAAATAAACATTCAACCAGCACAGAATAAAGAAACAAGAATTAAAAAAAATGAGGAGAGGCTTAGGAACCTCCAGGACATCTTTAAACATTCCAACATCCAAATTATAGTGGTATCAGAAGGGGAAGAGGAAGAGCAACAAGTGGAAAACTTATTTGAACAAATAATAAAGGAAAACTTCCCCAATCTGGCAAAGGAAATAGACTTCCAGGAAGCCCAGGAAGCTCAGAGAGTCCCCAAGAAGGTGGACCCAAGGAGGAACACACCAAGGCACATCATAATTACATTACCCAAGATTAAAATGAAGGAGAGAATTCTAGAAGCAGCAAGGGATAAAGGCAGAGTCACCTACAAAGGAGTTCCCATCAGACTGTCAGCGGATTTCTCAAAAGAGACCTTGCAGGCAAGAAGGGGCTGGAAAGAGGTATTCCAAGTCATGAAAGGCAAGGACCTACATCCAAGATTGCTCTATCCAGCGAAGCTGTCATTTAGAATGGAAGAGAAGATAAAATGCTTCTCAGATAAGGTCAAGTTAAAGGAGTTCATCCTCACCAAGCCCTTATTATATGAAATGCTAAAGGGACTTATCTAAGAAAAAGAAGATAAAAAATATGAACAGCAGAAAGATAGCAAACTCACAGTTATTAACAACTATACCTAAAACAAAAGCAAATTAAGCAAACAGTAGAACAGGAACAGAATTACAGAAATGGAGATCACATGGAGGTTTATCAGTGGGGGAGAGGGAGAGAGTGGGGGAAGGTACAGAGAATAAGCAGCATAAATGACAGGTAGAAAATAGACAGGGGGAGGTTAAGAATAGTATAGGAAATATAGAAGCCAAAGAACTTATACGTATGACCCATGGACATGAACAAAACAGGGGAAACGTGGGTGCCAGGGGGTATGCAGAGCGGAGGGGAATGAAGGGGGGAAATGGGACAACTGTAATAGCATAATCAATCAAATATATTATAAATAAATAAATAAATAAATAAATAAATAAATAAATAAAAAGAAAGAAAGAAAAAATAAAATAAAGAGATTTACCCAAAGCCGTATGTCATTAATAAAAGAACAAAATATTGAACCTAGATCTACCCTTTGAAAACAGCATTCTAACTCTCAAATGTTGTCATATAACCATTTTTTAAAAACAAATTTTGCTTCATTTATAATGACTATATTACTAAAGCAAAATATAACCAGAGACATTGAGATGAAGAACAAACGGACAGTAACCAGACGGGAGGGGAAAGGGGGATAACAGGAGAAAGTCGGGGAATGGTCATCAAGGAACATGTATAAAAGACACAAGGACAGAGCCAAACAGGGTAGGATCGTGGATGGCAGGAGGTGGGTGGGGTGAAAATGCAGACAACTTTACTTGAAAAATAATTTTTTTTTTTAAAGAAATCCTTTATGGAATTACAGAATACTAAACAATTTTTGAGGCAGCAGCAGTACTGGAAATTCCACTGAGGGAGGCAAAAAAGTACCTACTGAAGTTGAAGTATAAAGTAAGATGACTATGACATATCTTTAAGACATTAAGAATCTTTTTTAAATCTCTAAGAAAGAGCCATTAACCTTTGTTAATCCAACAGCCAAGAATTGGATCAAATGTTTTGCATTCAATAAAAAATATCTCAAACACTTCAGTCGCATCCTAAGAAACTGTTTCTAAAATAAACTAGGAGTTAGGTAGTAAATAGGCACACTGAAAATAAAGTGTATTTATAAAACAAAGATAACTCAATCCTTAAACCATTCAAGGGAATACAGACAGTTACAATGATTTATTAGAAAAAGAAATTTCACTGGTCAAATACCATTCTGAAAATAAGTAGTGACAGGGAGTAATTAAACCAAAGGAAAGAAAAATGACTATTGCACTCCATCTAAAACATCTATGCAAAAATAAAGATGAAGTCCAAAACCTATTAAATAACTAGGATGTATCCTATCAAGAAACTGAATTAAAAAAAAGTTCAAATCTCAAACATACAGGAAAAGAATTAAATTTGGACATAGAAAGCATACTTCCAAAGCAGAAAAAAGGAAACCATTCACTAGTGTACCAACTCAATGAAGCCATTCTACATGTTGCCAAAGTACAGGCTATTAAAATATTAACAACTGCACTGAGGCAATAAAATTTTACATCAAAATTAAAAATCAGCACAAAAGATTCTGTGAAGGTAAATCAAATTTCTACCTTAGGCCATTTGGGATTGAGAAGTCGAGCTTTGATTGCATCGTCCAGGGCCTTGTCATACTGCTGGATTTTCATATATGCTGCAGATCTATTGCTGTATAAGATGCAGTTCTGAGGGTCAACAGCCAGAGCTTCATTGTACAGAACAATAGCCGTGTGGAAATCTCCATCATGACAGGCCTGGTTACTCTGACGAACTTTCTCAACAAATTCAGCTTTGCTCAGCACTGGACCATCAGGACTTCTCTGGCCAATAGTCTTAGCACCAAATAGAGGAATCTACGAACAAAGAAACTTTGTGAGACAAAGTTCTGGTAGTCCAGAGGGGTTCCATGTCTGAACTTCAAGAGAACATAGACATCCTTCATGGTCTACTTTACATGATAGTTACCTTTTGTGCCCCCAATAAACTTTCCACAAAGCAGCCAACAATAGTGCCTTGAGTGCAAATGTATATATGTATGTGCATGTATAGTTACAAACTTACATAGTAACATTTACATATGTATATATTTTTTATTGAGAGAAAGAATGAATGAATGCAAAAGAGTATTCAAGCTTTTCTTTGGCAATTTAAAGTTATACTAAGGGAAAGATTGAAATACAAACCTATTTAAACAATATTATCTCAACTAAGTTAAGATGGTTTCACTTAAAATAATGAAAAAACTATCAAAATATGAACTATGCTAGGGTATCTTTAAACATAAGATTATGAATTATTTTTATTTTCTTAAAATTTTCTCTTTTCCAAATATTAGGAAATGAGCATATGTGAGTTTTAAAACTAAATATAGCCCTGGCTGTTGTGGCTCAGTGGAGTGAGCACCTGCCTGCAGACTAAAAGGTTCCTGGTTCAGCTCCCCATCAGGGCACATGCCTGGGTTGTGGGCCAGGTCCCCAGGCAACCAAATGATGTTTTTCTTCCTCTCTTTCTTCATCCTTTCCTCTCTCTCTAAAAGTAAATTTTAAAAATTTTAATAAATTTAAAAAGTAAATTTTAATGTATCAATGAATCTTTTTTAAAGATTTTATTTATTTATTTTTAGAGACATGGGAAGGGAGGGAGAAAGAGAGGGAGAAAAACATAGAAAAAGGCAAAAGATTTGTGTGCTCTGAAGAGAAACCAGAGTATGGAGAGACACATAGATGCAAGAGAGAAACATCAATCAGTTGCCTCTCATGCATGCCCCAAGCAGAAATCAAATCCACAACCCAGGCATGTAACCCCACCAGGAATTGAACCCGGAGACTTTTTGCCATGAGGGACAATGCCCAACCAACTGAGCCATACCAGTCAAGGCAATGAATTTTTTTAGACAGGCAAATCTGTAACTGTAATTTGGCTACTACCATGGAATTCTAAGACAAACACCAGTTTTTAGAAATCACCAAAAAGAAAAAAATCTGCTACAAATTATATCTTGGCAATTTAAGACCCGATTTTGATGTTGATTTTTCCAACTCACTAAGTTTTCTATGACTTTATAGCAGTGACCTTAGAACCAAAGAGAATGACTCAGTGAAATGTTATTCACTTTTAAAATATGAAAATTATGAACTGCATTAGAGTCCCAACTGGAGAAACTTAGGAGAGCAGTATCAGATAGTTTGCAAGTCTAAGCAGGCTTGCCCTAACTGAAATTAAAATAAAAAGTGTAATTTTCTTCCTCACTTCTTCCTTTAAGACTAAGTCCAGCCCCTCAATTCCAAAGAGGATAGATCTAATATGTAACACACTGACCTGTTCAAAAGTAACAGACTCCTCACAGAGGCATTTGCATTAAAAAGAACAAATTCCACCAAGAGGAGAAAGAAAGGCAGAGCCAATCTCCCACATAGACAACCACTATTTTCCTCTGCTTACAGGAATATCATGTCCTAGATTTCCAGGACAATTTGAAACACTAAAATATCCTAGAAGTTTCAAATATCAAAGTCCAAGTTATATCCCTCAACTTCCTCATACTGGAAGAGGCTAACCAATAATGTATTCTCGTTAGTTGTTGTTTTTTCATTATGATCATGAAACACATTGCTTGCAAGTGAATAGACTTTGTAACATTTACCAAACAACCAGGATTTTCCTGAATAGTCTCGATTTTTAATCATTTTATCCCCATCATCAAACCAATGTATGAGATACTTACAATACATAAGACTAATTTCATTTTGGAAAATATAGTCATCATGACAATACCTAAGGGTAGTACTGTGGTAGACAGACAGACGTGAGCAGATCAAGGATGATGGGCAAGGTACAGAAGGTCACCAGGGTGGAAAGCTACAGGCAAACCTTGGGAAAACAAGGACCCTGCTAATGGAGAAAAGGCAACCTTTTCTCCATTAGCACATCCCTGTTCACATGGTTTAGACCCCCTGATCTTTCATATTGCTGGCCATGTGGTTTGAACCCTCCTCTGACCTTTCCTCCCCAGGCATGTTGCTAGTCCTGCCAGTCAGATCCCCCCTTAGAGGGGGAGCAAACAAGGGAGACAAAGGATAGCCCTTAAGTATTAAGCCTCCGGGACAATGAAGTTCTGACCTGCATCAAATACATCTAGGTCTCAGTTGTATTTCAGCTCTGGGCCCAGAAAAGCAGCAAAACCAGACAAGCGATGCCATGACCGACATCAGGACCAGGTAGATTGACTAATGACCCCCTGCCCTGGTGCCAACCCATCAGCAGAGACCTCAACCCTGAAAGGACACACCTGGAAAGGTACTGAGATCTCCCCTGAGACACCCCGCTAAAATGCCTGCCCTTAGGAGCCCTGAGGAGAAAGGACCCAGTCCACTCTCCCTTCCCTCCATCCTAGGAGCAGGAGCTCTCCCTCCCCAGAGGCTGCCTGTGACTTTCCCCTCACCCTCACCCTGCTTCCCCCAAACTGTCCCCCGACCCCCTGCATTACCTTTACCTTCCTCTCTCCTAAGCTCCAAGGGCCTTTCTTTTGCCTCCATAACATGTTTCCCAAACCCTTTCTTCTATAGTTCACTTCTTCTACAACCATGACTTCCTAAATAAACCTTCTCTTATAGTTTGAGTCTTGGCCCTGAATTCTTTCCTATCCAGAACTCAAGGACCAAGGTCAGGTCTGACCCCACCAGCGGTCTAACACCTGGTGCCATTCTCGCCACCACCAATGGAACTAGCCATAAATAATAGGAAAAATATCTATATTTGAAAATTCAGGGGTACAATATAAACAGGCAATAACAGCCTTTAAAAGAAAAATCATTAGATTCACATGTAGCTTAAAAGTAAAAAAGATGTGATTCTAGTACTACAGCATTCCCTACTTCTCACAGTAGTAATTTTGGTCCAATGCCAACATGGAAAAGAACCAAACTAAGAAAAGAAAGTGTCTGCATTCTACTCCCTCCATTTATGGTAATATAAAGTAACATTTCCCAAAATATTATCCTCAGGATACTGAAATGAACAAGGTTAAGTTTCTGTTTCAGTGGAAGATTTCTCAGAGCTTTTATTGTACACATCGTTGAACCTGAGAGGGGAGACACCATACATAATGAATAATGAGATCAAGGGACCTGTGTGGTAGAGTACCCAGCTGGACCAGAATCTGCTTGAAATGCACATATAATAGGAATTCCAGAAGAAAAGGGAAGGGAATAGGAGCAATATTTGAATACTTTGTGACCAGAAATTTTCTGAAACTGAGTTGATGAAAGACAACAACTCACAGAAATTGAACCCATTGCTTTAAGAATTTCACCCAACCACAAGATACCACAAAGAAAACTACTCCTACACACATCATAGGCAAACTGCTAAAATCAAAAACAAAGAGAAAAATGTTAAGGCAGTCAAAGGAAAAATAAGACACATTACCTTCAAAGAAGCTACAAACAGTTAATGCAACAGAAATGACAGAAACTGAAATAGCAGCTAACCTAAAATTCTATACCCAAAGAAAATATTAAGGTTATCTACTATATGCTAGGCACCCTCATAGGCATTGTAGATAAAATCTGTATATTGTAAATAACAGTACAAGCTGCTCACAAAAAAAAAAAAAAAAAAACCACTGGCTCCATCTGTGACAAGCAGACTCAAGCAGTTCTTTATATCTTGTAAAGTGCTGTGCTTCTAGAGGGGGAAAAATCCTCCTAACCAAACCACAAGGGATCAGACCAGACCCCAGCAGAGATCCTCTCAATCAAGGAGTGACAAATCAGACGGTAAAGAAATTGTCCATGCAAAAAGATATGGAATTACATATCTAGAGGAAACAAAATAAAGGCAGTAAGGGTCAGGCATGTTTGAAGAACTGCAAAGAAGCCAGTGTAGATGAGTGTAGGGTAGAAAGTAAAGGCATATAAGGTCACAGAGGTAATTATGGGGCCCGAACTGTTTACAGCTACACTATCCAATACAGTAGCCACCAGCCATATGTGGCTATTTAAATTTTTATTTTCCTTAATTAAATTTAAATAAAAAATAAAGATTCAGATGTGCTGTCCCTATCACAAGCACACATGGTAGCTAGTGGTGAACAAATTGGACAATGCAGACACAGCATATTTCTGTCTTCGCGGACAGTCTCATCTAGAGCTGGACAGGGCTCATCTAGAGCTTCCTCGGCTATCACACAGATACTTAGAGAACTACAAGTCTAAGAAAAAACTAGATACACCACAAGAGGTCATCAGCTCTCCACACTAAAGCAGAGTTGCCATTTGTCCTTAACAATAAATTCCCAGTCCTTAGCCCCATTAAGTGAACACTTCCCAAACTCTTCCTTAAAATGATCTTAATAGGCATCCTTGAAAAGGTATTCCATTTTCCAACAATTTGGAGGAAATTAATATAAATAACATGGGGTAAATTCTTACACTCGCATGTTTAAAAATTTTATTTCTTAGATTTGAAACCTCTTTTAGCTGATTCCAGGAAAAGTTACCAATACTTTCAAATATTTTGGAGGAAAACAAATTTGGTTACTGTAAGCCTTCCTTAGAATCTTTAATTTGCCAACGTGTATAGTGAGTTTCCAAGAAAGAGATAGAATATATACAGTGTTTCCAAATAACAATAATTATAATTATACATAACTATAATTATAATTACTGAACACTTATGTGCCTGAAATTATTATAAATGCTTTACATATGTTAACTCACTTAATCTTCACAAAACCCTATGAAGTAAAAACTATTATTTTCCCTGCTTTTAGATTAAAAAACGAGGCACAGAAAGGTTAGATAACTTGACTAACAAAAAAGGAAGGTGTGAAAGGAATAAGCTAACATGCAGCAGGGCTGTGATTCAAACCCAGGCAGTCTGGCTCTGGAGTCTGTGATCTTACCATTATATCACAACTTCTTCTCAGAATTATTTGAAAATATGGTATCTTATTCACCTCCCAGAATACCTATTAAAATGTCGCAGAACTTTGTTCCTACGATTCAGGAAATGCTAATAGACTTCTTAGTAACCTGAACAAGACATGCTAGAACTATGTTCAAAATTACTTTTGCTCATTTAAAAACAATCCAGTTCCTAGCTTTTAGATTTTATAACCTGTTGAGGTTTGATTTGTTTTGTTTTGTTTTAAGAAAGGCTGAGCCAGTCAGCTCTAAACTGTATTCACTTGTTAAACACCATAGTTTCATGCCAGTGAATAATACACTATGAACCATTCAATAAAAAACCCTGATTTTGAGATTTACTGCAACATAAATCTGATACTTATAACTTTGTATTTCTATACTGTTCTATTCATTTGATGTGGTTATAAGTAAGTCAATACCATTTTATTAGGTAAACAACCAATTCCCTTCTTTTAAGGCTAATGTAGAAAATAGTTTGGCTTGTTCACTCATAACAACAGATACTCAAAATACACAAGGTCAAAATTAATTATTAAAACTTCAAGTGCAACCAACTTATGAATACATGCAACTTAAGCATTTCATATGTACACATGAATAATTTATATTATCATATCCCATTAAATTTTAAAAGCACTATTT
This sequence comes from Anoura caudifer, assembly GCA_004027475.1. NCBI lineage: Eukaryota > Metazoa > Chordata > Mammalia > Chiroptera > Phyllostomidae > Anoura > Anoura caudifer. The sequence continues at coordinate 47,832 of PVKU01004347.1, read as the reverse complement.
TTCAATGATTAGGACAAACAGAAATTCCTGTGGCTATTACTGATCTCTGAATCCTTTCACACTCTTCTTTTTGACAGGCATTTTGTGAGAGGTGAGCCAGTAAATAAAAACCACTCAACAATCTTGTTCCTGTTAAAATATCCATTATGTAAAGGTAAAACTATGATTCACATACAAATGTAAAATGAACACACATTAAAGAATTTATTTAACTCAGCCCTGGCTGGTGTGGCTCAGTGGATTGAGTGCCAGACTGCAAACCAAAAGGTTGCCAGTTCGATTCCCAGTCAGTGCACATGCCTGGGTTGCGGGCCAGGTCCCCAGTAGGGGCCATGTGAGAGGCAACCACACATTGATGTTTTTCTCCCTCTCTTTCTCTCTCACTCTCACTCTCTCTAAAAATAAATAAAATCTTTAAAAAAAGAATTTATTTAACTCATTAATTAATGAGTGACCCAGTAAAATATTGCAACCAATTCAGAGGAGAATTCAAAGCACCACACATGAATTTCTAAACTTGATGCAAACTTGCCTTTTTAGGGGAGGAAGAAAGTAAAACCAATTGTCCCTCAACTTAGAAAGCACAGTTGCATATCTACAGACAAGAATAATTTGCACTGCTTTCAGTTATCTACAATGTACAGCGCTATAAAGTAGTTCAAAGACAATGAAAAGTACAAACTTCTTAGAATCAGATAGCCCAGAAGGCTACACTGCATTTCAGACAGCCTAGTTTTCCACTGAAGACACCCGTAATCTTTTTCCAACTCCATTTCAAGAGTTTCACAATTTTTTCCAATAGTCCCACCTCATATGTTACCTGATATTAAACTATACTACAAAGCCATAGTAATCAAACCAGCATGATGCCCTGGCCATTGTGGCTCAGTTGGTTGGAGCATTGTCCCATACACTGAAGGGTCACAGGTTCAAGTCAGGGTCAGGGCACACACCCGAGTTGCAGGTTTGTTCCCCAGTCAGGGAGCGCACATACAATAAGGCAACCAATCAATGTTTCTCTCTCACATAAATGTTTCTCTTTCTCTCTCTCTCCCTTCCCCTCCATCATCCCTCTCCCCTCTTCCCTCCCTTCCTCTCTCTCTAAAAGCAGTGGGAAAAAAAACAGCATGGTACTGGCATAAAAGCAGGCACATAGATCAATGAAACAGAATACAGCCCAGAAATAAACAAACCCACACCTATATGGTTAATTAATATTTGAGAAAGGAGGCAAAAACATACAAAGAGGTAAAGATAGTTTATTCAATAAATGATGCTGGTAAAATTGAACAGATATGGAAAAAAATGATACTAGATCACCTTCTTACACCATATACAATAATAAATTCAAAATGGATTATAAATTCAAAATGAACTATATAAATTCAAAATGGATTATATTATATATTGGTATAATGGATTATATATATACATATATACACACATATATATGATTAGCATAAAACTCCTAAAAGAAAACATAGGCAGTAAAATCTCAAACATTTCTCTTAGTAATATTTTTTCTGATATACCTCCTTGGGCAAGGGAAACAAAAGAAAAAAATAAACAAATGGAACTACATCAAACAAAAAAGTCCTTGCACAGCAAAGGGAAACATCAACAAAATGAAAACACAACCCACTAAATGGGAGAACACATTCTCCAATGATACATCTGATAAGAGGTTAATATGCAAAATGTATAAAGAACTCATATAACTCAATACCAAAAAACAATCCAATTTAAAAATGAGCAAATGACCTGAATAGACACTTCTCCAAAGAGGATATACAGATGGCCAAAAGACATATGAAAAGATGCTCAATGTCACTAATCATCAGAGAAATGCAAATTAAAACCACAATGAGATATCACTACACCTGTCAGAAGGGCTATCATCAATAAAACAACAAACAAGTGCTGACAAGAATGTGGGGAAAAGGGAACCTTTCAGCACTATTGGTGGGAATGCAAACTGGTGCAGCCCATATGGAAAACAGTATGGAGTTTTCTCAAAAAAAAATAAAAATGGAACTGCCTTATGACCCAGTAATTCCACTTCTGGAGATATGTATCCAAAGAAACATAAAACACTAATTCAAAAGAATATATGCACTCCTACGTTCATGGTAGTGTTCTTTACAATAGCCAAACTGTGAAAGCAACCCAACTTTCCCTCAATAGACAAGTAGATAAAAAAGCTGTGGTGCATAAATACAATGGAATATTACTTGTCCATAAAAAGAATGAAATCTTACCATTTGCAATGGCATGGATGGATAGAGGGTATTGTGCTAAGTGAAGTAAGTCAGTCAGAAGAAGACAAATACCATATGATTTCACTCACCTAAAGAACAATATAAATGAACAAATAAAACAGAAAGACACTAAAGACACTAAAAGATACAGAGAACAGACTGATGGTTGCCTGAGAAGAGAGAGTTTAAAGGGCTGGGTGAAAAAGGTGAAGGGATTGAGAAGCAGATTGGTGTTACAAAATAGTTATGGGGATGTAAAGTACCTAACAGGGAATACAGCCAATAATGCTGCAATAACTATGTATAGTGCCAGTTGGTTACTAGAAATATCAGGGGGAACACTTTGTAAAGTATATAATTGTCTAACCACTATGCTGTGCACCTGAAACTAATACAAAAATAGTCAATGTAAACTGTAATAAAAAAAATTTTACTAAAAAAAAAAAATATTAAAAAACAACAGAGTAAAATATCTCCAGATATTCAACTATTTTAAATCTCTTTCAAGAATAAAGAATATGCCCTGACCAGCATGGCTGAGTTGGCTGGGTGTCGTCCTGCAAACTGCAGGTTCAATTCCTGGCCAGGACACATGCCCTGTCAGGGCACCTACGAAAGGCAACCAACTGATGTTTCTCTCTCATAACAATGTTTCTATTCTTCTCTTTCTCCCTCTCTACCCCTTTCTCTAAAATCAATAAGTATGTCCTCATGTAAGGATTTAAAAAAAAAGAATAAAGAATAAGCTCAAAAATTAATATTTATTAAATATATATCTATATTTTACCCTCACACAAAATTCAAATGAAGAATAAATATCTGGAATCCATTTTATTTTACCAAGAAAAAGAACCTTTTTTCAGGAAACTATAATGATACCTGTATTTCACCGATATGGCCTAGGACTAAAGCTCTGAATCAAGAAACAACTTATAGTATTAATATGCTTTGTCTTTAGTTAATGTTTAATTTGCACTATGAAGACTGATAACCTTCATCACTAAACAGGGGCTGTCTTTATTTTATAATTCCTTTTATTTCAGAGATGCATACAAAATAATAATCATTCCTTTACTATCTTAAAAACAACTGTTTTTAAGATAGCCTCATTTCATTTAATACTTTTCTTCATTATCGGTTTAATTCCCATGATTCAGTCAAAAAACATTATCTCAGGTACTACACTAAGTATTAATTTTAAAAAGTTTACTAACTTTAAATACTTAAAATTAAACTGCTTACACTGTAGTTAATTTTATCTTTTAATTAACAAAATTCAAGAATAAACTTAGTATCAAATACTCATTCTTCTAGTCTATCATCATTATAGAGACTTAAATTCCAGAATACTACTGTGCCAACATAACCTTAAAATTCACAATAAAAAGTAGGTTTTACAACATCTTCAGGGGAATTGCTTATATTCCTGTCCTGCAATAAGTCTAACATTTAGCAGCAAATGATAGTTATACTTGACCCCTATTTGCTGATCATTCAAATCAAAGACAGTCTAGTGCAACAGTTAAGAATGTAGACTCCACAAGGTTCATGGCTGTACAGTTTGCCAAAGGGTGTCCTTTCTTCTCTGTGGGAAAGGGCATGTGAAGCCATTTGGGGGACCAGGAGCACCGGGGGAACCTTGGCGATGACATGCACACAGGCACTGGATGACCAGGCAGCACGAATGCATCAGGGAAACAGGACCAAAGGGATATACTTGCGCTGAGTACAACAGATGGAAACAGTGTGGTTTAGGGGGAGGCTAGTGGCCAGAAAACTGTGTACTGGCTGCTAAGGGACCAAGTGGGTGGCAATGAACAGAAAATGAGGCCATTCGTGTGAAGAGCTCCAGGGCAACACCTCATCCAGCCTTTCGTTTTACCCCTAAAGACTGTAAAAGGAAAAAAAAAAAAAAAAAAGCCACAAAAAGCTTCACCAACTGGCTTTCCAAACTTATTTTGCATTAATTGGATGTGTTGTTTTATAATGGCATCATCCATGTGATGAAGTTAGGAGTGATGGCTTCAAAAGGAATAATGTGATGGTCTAGAGAGAAAATAAGAAATTGAATAAATCCTTAAAAAAAAAAAAAGAATGTAGACTGCTAAATTAGAATTCAGTGCAACTAAGCTTCCTAGCTGCGTGATCTTGAATGAGTTACTTACTAACCTCACTGTATCTCAGTTTCCTTATGTGTAAAAAAAAGGATAACAGTACCTACCCCATAAGGTAATTGTGAGGAGTGAATGAGTTAATATTCATAAAGGACTTAGAACAGTGTCTAATACATAGTAAGCACAATATGTTAGCTATAATAATTTGAAACCAACAGACTCTAAACTTATGCCACCCAAGTACTCTATAATTTACATAGAACTTCGAAATATGCCTAATGAAAATTTTATTTTTTATAAAATATATTTGGAATTTATGGCCAATTTCCTGAACAATTTAAGTGGCTTTCATAAATTTTTGTGGAGATTAGGAAGCAATGAATTTAAACAACAGCGTTATTTGACAGTGGAACAAATTTCAAAAATCCTGTTTCTACCTAAAATCACAGGACCCAAGACAGCACTCCATACAAAACGGCACATAGAGAACAAAGCAATCGCAGCAGTGTTTTTAGTACTTTATCAGGAAATTATGCAATCCACTATAGTGTATTTTTCCTAATGATAAGAAACAACACACCAGGCCAAATGTTCAATAAAAGTACCTGAATTCCAAATTCATATTGGTAACATACAAGTTTCTGAGAGGAGAAGGAGAATATACCAATTAACTCCAAAATAAAAGGTACTGTCCTACCCTAAGTGCTTTTTAAATATATACTCTTCAATATCAAATTGTGCTAGCTAAGTATCAGGCAACTAAGTTCCTAGTACAGAATAGGTCACAGAAAAAGTCTTAGGGAGTTGACAGTTTCCTCTGTTTTACGTACAATTTGGCAAAGTAATCTCATAAACACATAAAGATTAACATGCTTGCATTAAAAATGTTGTCATTTATGGGCCTAATTATTTCAAAGAAAATTCAGATGTCTTAACATGTTCACATGACTTCTCTTTTTAATCCTCACCCAAGGATATGCTTTTATTCATTTTAGAGAAAGAGGAATGGGGAGAGAGGAACATCAACGGGAGAGAGAAACATCCACTAGTTGTCCCCCATATACGACCTGACCAGGGGATCAAACCCTCAACCCAGGTATGCGCCCCGACCAGGAATCAAACCTACAACCCTTTTGGTATACAGAACGATGCTCCAACCAAATGAGCCTCCTGGCCAGGGCTTACATGACATTTTTTTTAATTCACAGAAACTTTCTCATCCATCTTAATTTCTGGTGTTTTCTATATAAATGCTTAGTGAACATTTATTCTACTTTAGAAATCTTCACTATTTTCTAAAGTGTATCCAATTATTAGCAAAATGTTAATAACTATTAAAGTAATGAGAGAATATAATGGTTTATTGTTGGATTCAATGTACTTTTCCATATACTTGAAATTGCTTATATAAATGTTCTATTTTAACAATTACTTTTGAATTTAGTTTGTCACTCCATAAGACAGCCTTAGATGAAAGGATCATCTTCGATGGCTGGTATAATCCTGCTCATTTTACCATGCATTAGTGAACATTAAAGTGGGGGTGGGAGAGTGAAGAGTTTAGGACTCTTAATATCTATAAAAGCATTTTTAAATATTAGAGGTTTTTCTTTTCTAATTTACTTATATATACTACTAATGAGATATATTTCACATGCCATAAAATTCATCCATACAATCCAATGTTTTTTTATTTATTCACAGTTTTATAACCATTGTCACAAGTTTATTTCCATCACCCCAAAAAGAAGCCCCATGTCAAGCAGCAGTCATCCCCCACTCCTCCCTCCTCTGGAAGTCCCCAGCAAATACTAATCCACCTTGGGTCTCCATGGATTTGCCTGTGTTGAATATTTCACATAAATGGAGTTTACAATGTATGATCTTTTATGACTAGTTTCTTTCATTCATTATAATGTTTTCAAGGTTCATCTACATTACATCATATATTGGTACTTCTTCCTTTTTATGGTTGAATAATATTCCATTGTAAGAATATATCCCAATTAGTTTTTCCACTCAACAGTTGGCTGATACACATAAGGGTTGTTTTCACTTTTTGGCTATTATGAATAATGTTGCTATGAACACTCATATACAAGTGTTTGCGGAAACAAAAGCCTTTATTTCTCTCAGGTATATACCTAGGAGTGGACTTACGGGGCCAGCCATATGGCAGCTCTATGTTTAGCATTCTGAAGAACTGCCAAACTTTTCCAAAACAGCTGCATGATTTCGCATTCCCACCAGCAATATATAAAGGCTCCAATTTCTCCACATCATCACCAACACTTGTTACCGGCTTGTCTTTTTTTTACTTTAGCCATCCTAGTAGGTGTGAAGTGGTACCTTAAGGTCTTAATTTGCATTTCCCTAATGACTAATGATACCTTTACATGTGCTTATTGCATTTGCATATATTCTCTGCTTTGCTCTTTTTTTTTAAGATTTTCCTTATTTATTTCTAGAGGGAAGGGAAGGGAGGGAGAAAGAAAGGGAGAGAAATATCAATGTGTGGTTGTCTCTCACATGGCCCCCACTGGGGACCGGTATGCAACCCAGGCATGTGCCCTGACTGGGAATCAAACTGGCAACCCTTTGGTTTGCAGCCTGCACTCAATCCACTGAGCTACACCAGCCAGCGCTAAATACTTTGTCTTTTTATCTGGGTTATCTACTTATCACTGGTCCTTTATTTATTCTTGATATGACTTCTTTATCAATACAAGGTTTGCAAATATTTTCTTCCATTATGCAGGATTTATTTTCACTTTCTTTTTTCTTTTATTGATTGATTTTAGAGAAAGAGATGAAGAGAGGGAAGAAGGAAGGGAAGGGAAGGGAAGGGAAGGGAAGGGAAGGGAAGGGAAGGGAAGGGAAGGGAAGGGAAGGGAAGGGAAGGGAAGGGAGTGAAAAAGAGAAACATCAATTTGTTGTTCAAATTGGTTGACTCTTGTATATGCCCTGACCTAAGATCAAACCCATAAACTCAGCATATCAGGATGATGCTCTAATCAACTGAGCTACCCATCCAGGACTCACTGATTTCTTAAATATAATACCAAAAGCACAAGTAACAAAACAAAAAGTAGATAAACTGGACTTCATCAAAACTAAAAGCTTATATGTCAAAAGGCAGCATCAAGAAAGGGAAAAGAGCTCTTCTTTTTTCAAGATTGTCTTGGCTATTCTGGGTACCCTGCAATTCTGTATGGATTTTTGGATCAGCTTGTCAATTTCTGTTAAAAAGAGGTGAAATTTTGATAGGGATTGCCCTAACTTTATACCATTTGGATAAGTATTGCCACCTTAACATGTTAAGTCTTCTGTGCCATGAACTGAGATGTCAAGACTAGACTTATTCTTATTTTAAGCTATACTCCTTAAACTGCCTAGCCAACTACTAAAACAAAATAACCAAGGAAAATAACTTCACTCCTCCCTAAAAAACTAAACTTATTACAGCTGTACTTGATGCTGCAGAGTTTAATCACAAAAGAAAGAAAAGTATCCCAGCTACATAGAGATTCCAATAATATTTTTTAGAATGTTCTATAAATCTAATCACTATCCTCTTCTCTGCTCCCATCTCCATTTACTGCCACTTTCTACTTATTTGGTTGACTTTCTTCCCATACATCTTTTTTCTTTCATCTATTCTATCATTACTTTCTCCTCCTCACTTTCAAAAACTATTTTTTCTTGTGTGTATAATCTAAAAATGAGCACTATGCTTTCTATATTGATGATTTGTCAAAATATAAACACCAATGTTAATTTCATTTCCTTTTATGATGACTGACATTAGAGGACAATTAATAATCTTAACAATTTTCATCTTCATCAAAGTGATACTCTTTGTGCAATTCTGTAAGTACAAAGAATGTTGATAAATTTTTCCTACCATTTTCTGAACTAAATCCATAGTAAGTAAAAACACTACTATGGTAATTTTTGAACTTCCACTACAGCAAACTTAGCAAGAGATAGCATGAAAATACCAAATATATAATCATGAAACAGGAACCCATATACAATGATATGCCTTCCCTTATTTGACAGTCATAAACTAAACTTTTTCCTTTTTCTCTCTCTTTTTTTATTACTGTTGCAAAACCACAACATAAAGTCAGGTTCCCTGTGTTACTTAGACTACCTGCTATAATCTATTCTTTATCCACAAAATTAATATCACCTCCTCGTTACACATCATTGATGAATTGTAAACTAGAATCTCAACAAATCACATTTCAGAGTACCACAGGTTAGCTTTACACTGTTAATCATTTAAAATAATGAATGTTCTTCAGACTGAGATGTCCTCTCCAAGAGGTTATATAGCCATAACATTACAAAAGGGTTTTTGGCCCTGGCTGGTGTAGCCCAGTGGATTGAATGTGGGCTGCAAACCACAGGGTTGCCAGTTTGATTCCCAGTCAGGGCACATGCCTGGGTTGCAGGCCAGGTCCCCAGCAGGGGCCATGTGAGAGGCAACCACACATTGATGTTTCTCTACCTCTCTTTCTCCCTCCCTTCCCTTCTCTCTAAAAAAAAATAAATAAAATCTTTTTTTTGAAAAAGGATTTTGGTAGCGGTCACTGTGAGGGCAACTGGAACCATACTATGACACCTACTTCCCCTCTTTTCCTGTTCTATTCTCTAGTTATTGTTACCGCCTTTTCAGTCTCCTAATACTACTTCTGGTCTCTAGGAAAAGTGTCTGATCTCTGATCTCTACTTAAAGAATAGAGGGACATTATCACTGCTTGCCCTTTCTCAACAGCAAGAAAACACTAATAATAAAATGAGCCTGATATTGCAACATTAAGTACACATTACCAATGATATAATCTAGCCAAAAATATTTAAATTATATCCATCAAGTCTGCTTATATAGCTACTACTTTATAGAAAATAGAGGAATAAGATAAATTATGTAAAACATGGAAGGTACCAAACAGAACACCTGGTTTTGTCCCTACTGTGAGTCAATGTCATGAAAAAAGCGACAATGCTAAATTAAAAGAAACTTAAGTGGCACTAATTAAGGCATGGCCCTGAATTAGATACTAATTGTGACACAACAACTTTAAAGTACATTCTAGAATAGATTGGAAAGAATTTTAAAAGGAAAGTTGGGGGGATCGTTGAGTGAACAAAAAGTGGGTTTCAAAACAGTATCTATTGGGTTGGCCAAAAAGTTGGTTTGGTTTTTTCCACAAGATGTCTCAAGTAGCGCTTAGTTGTCTTTAACTTCATTCCAAACAATTTTGTTACATTGTATTGTGACAGCTGTCATATCAGTGTGATTTTTTTAAAACTTACCAAAATTCATGGTTTTGTGTAGCCATTTTAATATTGAAGATGGAAGAAAATAAGTGATATTTTCAGCATATTATGCTGTATTATTCCAAGAAAGGTAAAAATGCAACTGAAATGCAAAAATATGTATCTGTGCACTGTACGGAGAAGGTGCTGTGTTTGATCAAATGCGTCAAAAATGGTTTGCGAAGTTTCGTGCTGGAGATGTCTCCCTGGATGACCAAATGAAGTTAATAGTGATCAAATCAAGACATTAATTGAGAACAATTTCATACCATGTGGGAGATAGCCCACACTCAAAATATCCAAATCAGTAGTTATTGGTGAAAATGAAACTGTGTCTTTTATTTTTACGGAAAAAAACACATTTTTGGCCAACTCAATATATATATTCACCAAATAAACCAGCAATCCTACTCTTAAAACCCCATTATTAAGTACTTAATGAAAAAATACATATATATGTACACACACATATGTATATATGAACACACAAAGACTTGTATGTAGATGTTCATGGTAGCTCTATTCACAATCACCAAAAGCTGGAAACAACCAAAATGTCCATCAACAGGTGAATGATAACAAACTGCAGGACAAAAACAATAGGGTACTCAGTAATAAAAAGGAACAATTTTCTATTACTTCTACCGACTCTGGTGGTGATACCACAACTGTACATATTTTTCCAAACTCATAAAAACAGACACTTAAAATTGATAAACTTTAAATTTTATAGTATGTAAATTATACCTAAATAAAGATTATTCAAAAGTAATAAAAAGTAAAGGCAGTTTGTGCAGCTTTATCTTATTTTAGCTAAAATGTCTATATGTATTTGTGTGAGTGTGTGTAACTATTAGAAAGATGTACAGAAAAAGATCCAGGAAAAAATGTATTAATAGCAGCATCACTATATGGGTAAAGTTACGGAGTTTGTCTCATATTTTCTAACTTTGTACAATGCACACATTCAGCTTTCATGATAATAAAAGGGGCTTTTATTAAAGTAAAGATCAACTTTGATTTTAGATTTTCTTATACAAATGTCTGTGAGTTCCAATCTGCAGTTTTACAGGTTATAAAATTTTTTATTTTTTAATTACAGTATAAATAAAATTATAGTTGTGATTTGGGAAGTAAAGTTTTGTTAAAATAGTATTTCCAGGTTTCTGGTCAAGATGGCAGCATACGTAAACACAGCTCACCTCCTCACACAACCACATCAAAATTACAACTAAATTATAGAATAATCATCACTCAGAATTGTCAGAAATCAAGTTAAATGGAAATCTGACAACAACAGAATTAAAGAAACAACATTCATCCAGACTGGTAGGAGGGGAAGAGATGTGGAATGGGCTGGCCCCATATCCACATGTGGTGGATAAAAATTTGGAAGGGGTATCTCAGGAGTAAGGAGTCCCAGCTCCACACCAGGCCCCCCAGTCTAGGGTTCCAGTGCAAGGAAGAATAGTCCCCACAACTTCTAGCTACAAAAACCAGCGGGGACTGAGTCCGTGGAAGAAATTTCTAAGTCCCAAGTAGCTTCTCTTATAGAGCCCACACACAGACTTACTCAGACTTACTCCCCTCTGAGTTCCAGCACTAGGGTAGCAGCTTGAAAGGCACCAGTGGCATACAGGAAGGAATTTAAGTGTCTGCCATCAAGGTGAGAGCTGGGAGACAGCTTTCTCCCAGACAGAAAGGCAGGCAGAGGTCATCCTCCCTTTTCTGAACCCTCCTCCCTCAGAACCACATAGCCAGCAGGTTGGTGCCATATCTGAGACACTGTCAACCTAGCTAATACTGTTTGCCCCACCCTGGAGATCCCCTTAGGCTCTATCCCATGCAACTTACAGCTGTTAACAGTGGCTTATCCATATGAATGGCTGGTCTTGGATCAAGCTTCACAACTTCCTAAACACTTTCAAACTAGCCAACAGCCAGCCTCAGAGAAGCCCCAGCTCCTGTACCTCTTGATAACTGGCCCCAGACATGGCATTAGCAGCAGACAAGCTAGATTCATAGCTTGGCTATGCCTGAGAATCTCTAAGCCCAGCACAAGTAGCAGCCATCTCAGATTGCTTTATAGCTTAGGCAGGGTGGCACTGGGAAAAACACAGGTGGGCACTGACCTTGACCTGCACCACCCAGGAAAACCCAGTTAATGCGCACCCAGTGGACAGCTACAGACTATGTCAGAGCACCACCACTCTGTTCCTGCACAGTTGATCCTCCATGGAGGGTACAGGTTGGTGTACAGTGGACACAGCCAATCCTCACAGCTGACTGGCCTGGGTAAATCATTCCCATTGACCTGCCAACAGCAACCAAGGCTCTACTACAAGAGAGGGGTGTACTCAGCCCACACAAAGGGCACACCTCAAGTACCCAGCTTGGGGGATAAGGGAGGCTGTGCCACTGGACTCTACAGGACCTACTATATTAGGCCATGCTACGATGACAGGAAGTCATAGTAGCTCTACCTAACATATACAAACAAACACAGGGAGGATGCCAAAATGAGGAGACAAAGAAACATGGCCCAAATGACAGAACAGATCAGCCCTGGCTGATGTGGCTCAGTGGATTGAGTGCTGGCCTGAAAACTAAAGGGTCAATGGTTTGATTCCCAGTCAGGGCACATGCCTGGGTTGTGGGCCAGGTCCCCAGCAAGGGAGTGCTCAAGAGGCAACCACACATTGATGTTTCTCTCCCTTTCTTTCTCCCTCTCTAAAAATAAATAAATAAACATATATATATATATATAGTCTAACAATGTATATATGAAAAGTTGTTTGTTTGTTTTTTAAAGAAAGAACAGATCAAAACTCCAAAAGAAAAGAACTAAACAAAAGGGAGATAAGCAATCCATCAGATGCAGAGTTCAAAACACTGGTTATAAGGATGCTCAAGGAACTTAGTGAGGACCTCAACAACATAAAAAAGATCCAGTCAGAAACCAAGGATACACTAATTGAAATAAAGAACAATTTACAGGGAAACCACAGTAGAGTGAATAAAGCCAAGGATCAGATCAATGATTTGGAACATAAGGAAGAAAGAAACAACAAATCAGAACAACAAGAAGAAAAAAGAATCTAAAAAATGAGACAAAGAGAAGTTTTCTCCTCACAAACAGAAGAGAAACAGCAAGAAACTAGAAACCTATTTGAAAAAAAAAAATTAAAGAAAACTTCCATAATTTGGTGAAGGAAATGGACATGGAAGTCCAGGAAGCACATAGAATCGCAAACAAGATGGATACAAAGAAGCCCTCTCCAAGACACACCATAATTAGAAAGCCAAAGGTGCCCTGGCTAGAATGGCTCAGTGGATTGAGCACCAGCCTGCGAACCAAAAGACTGCTGGTTTGATTCTCGGTCAAGGCACATGCCTGGGTTGTGGGCCAGGTCTCCAGTTGGGGGCGTGTGAGAAGCTACTGATTAATGTTTCTTTCACATATTGATATTTTTCCTCTCTCTCTTTCACCTGCCCTTCCCCTCTCTCTAAAAATACATAAATAAAACCTTTTTTAAAATGCCAAAGGTTAAAGAAAAAGACTCTTAAGAGCAGCAAGAGAAAAGAAGTTAGTTACTTACAAGGGAATTCCCAAAGACTGTCAGCAGATTTCTCAAAAGAAATTTTGCAGGCTAGAAGGGATTATCAAGAAATATTCAAAGTCATGAAAAGTAGGGACCTAACAACCAAGATTGCTTTACTCAGAAAAGATATCATTTAGAATCAAAGAGCAGACAATGAACTTCCCAGACAAGAAAAAACTCAAGTAGTTCATCATCAACAAACCATTATTATATGAAATGTTAAAGAGACTTATTTAAGAAAAAGAAGATCAAAACTATGAATAATAAAATGACAGGAAATACATATCAACAATTGAATCTAAAAAACAAACAAGAACAGAGACAGAATCATGGATACAGAAAGCATTTTGATGGTTACCAGATGGTAGGGGGCTATCAAAGAATAGGTGAGAAGGTGAGGGGATTAAGAAGTACAAATAGGTAGTTACAGAATAGCCATGAGGATGTAAAATACACTATAGGAAATGGAGTAGCCAAAAAATTTATACACAGGAGCCATGGACATGAACAATGATGCATGGATTGCCTGAGGGAGTGGGGGTTGCTGAGTGGAGAGGAGCATGGGGAAAAATTGGGACAACTGTAATAGCATAATTAATAAAACATAATTTTTTTCAAAAATAGTATTTCCAGCCCTGGCTGGTGTGGCTCAGTGGATTGAGGCCAGCCTGCGAACCAAGAGGTTGCCAGTTTGATTCTGAGTCAGGGCACATGCCTGGGTGGTGATCAGGTCCCCAGTTTGGGGGCAAGCAAGAGGCAACAAATCAATGTATCTCTCACACATTGATGTTTCTCTCCCTTTCTTTCTGCCTCCCATGCCCTCTCTCTAAAAGTAAATAAATAAAATCTTTTTTAAAAAATAGTGTTACCAGTGTAAACAATTATTTTCTTTGGTTGATGGTGAATATACATTCAATGAAAAGAATACATTCCAAGCATTATATTTGGGTTATACTGTCTCTCTGATTTCTTCCCATACACAATAGCAATCTACTCTACCTACTGAAGAGACACCAAAAGCACTATTAAATTTAAGTAAAAGTCTGTATCTTTGTCTATAACAGGTTTTTTTTTTTTTTTGTTAAAGTCTGTACCTTTGTCTGTAACAGCTTTTTTTAAATAGCTATCATCCAAAAAAACAAGAATTAATTTAATTTTATTTAAAGCACTTTTGTTTTTAGAAAACATAAGTAGTGAATGAACAGCATATTAAATAAAAACTATGGGATAAAACAGCTTTGAGCCATATTTATTATTTTTAATAATAATTACAAACACACATCAAACACACTACATGCAGCCTAGATGAGGAAGCTCTCACCTGCAACAGTGTGGTGTCAGAGACTCTTTCACTATTCCTCAAACACAGAGTTTTCTCGGGTCACAGAAAAGTGATAGGTACAGGAAAAGGTTTGAGGTTTTTGTCTGTGGGTTTTGTTTTTTTGTTTTGGGTTTTTTCTTTTTTTTTTAATGTGTATGTGGGACTGTGGTTTTGGGTTTGTTTAAGGGAGGGGTTTTTTTGGTTACTTTTGTTTTGGTTTGGTGTTTTCTTTGCTTTTCTGTTTTTCTGACATGCTTATAAGTGGAGTTAATTAACACAAGAAGATAAACAACAAATATCAAATCCCTACCACATGCAAGGCATTGTTATGAATACCTGCTTACATTCTCTTTTAGTTAACAATTCTTTGGGATGGCTATTACTGTCCCATTACATACAGGAGAATACTGAGACATAACAGTTAAAATTTGTCAAAACTCATACAACTAGTAAGTAATAGAGCCAAAGCTTAGAAATGTGGATCTAGATTTATATCCATACTTAAGCTTTCAAAGATAATTCTTCCTCATTGTTTTGGTGTGGGGATGAGGATTTGAAATGGAATACTGGATCAGCCTACCAATAAATGATGAAGTTAAAAGATATATCCCAAAGTCAACTGTATTTCCTCTATGTACTAGCAATGAACTAATGATGAAAAATGAATAATACAAAATAAATTTTTAAAAAACACTTCCATGTACAACAGCATCCAACAATAAAATACTCAGGAATAAATTTTTGAAAGAAGTGCAGGACTTGAACCTGAAAACTACAAAACATCATTGAAAGGACAGAATAAACACACTCCCTATAAAAATCCCAGCTATTTTTTGGCAGGAATTGATAAACTGATCCTAAAACCCAGGGACCTAGAAAAGCCAAAACAGTCTTGAAAAAGAACAACAAAGCTACAGAACTCACACTTAATTTTGATACCTATTAAAAACCTACTGTAATCAAATATTGTAGTGCTGGCATGAGCATAGACAATAGAAAAAAATAGAGAGTTCAGAAATAAACCTAACATGTGGTCAGTTGATTTTCAATAAAGGTACAAAGGCCATTCAGCGAAATAACAGTTTTTCAATATACAGTGCTAGGACAACTGGATCAACATATGCAAAAGAATGAATCCGGACCACTACTTTAGACCATACACAAAAATTAACTTAAAATGGATCAACAACTGAAGCACAAGGGCTAAGAATTTAAAACTCTTGGAAGAGCCCTGGCTGGTGTGGTTCAGTGGATTGAGCGTTGGCCCTCAAACCAAAGGGTGGGTTGCAGGCCAGGTCCCCTTTTGAGGGCGTGTGAGAGGCAACCACACATTGATGTTTTGGTGTTTCTCTCCCTCTCTTTCTCCCCACCTGTTCCCCTCTCTAAAAAATAAAATAAATAAAATCTTTTAAAAAAAATCTTAGAAGAAAGCATAAGGGTAAACCTTCATGACTTTGGGTTTGACAACAGATTCTAAGATATGACACCACATGCATAAGGAACAAAAGAAAAAATAGATGAATAGACTTCATCACAAAAATGTTTTGCAACAAAGAACTTTATCAAAAAAGTAAAATGACAACCTAAAAAGTAGGAGAAAATATTTGCAAATCATCTGGGAGAAAATATTTGTAAATCATGTATCTATTAGGAGTTAGTATCCAGAACATTCAAAAAATTCCTACAACTTAATAAAAAAACAAATAACTCAATTAAAAAAATGGATCCTCCCCCCACAAAAAAATGAACAGAGATTTGAATAGACATTTCCTTGAAAGGAATACATGAATGGCCAATTAAGCACAAAAAATTGTTCCTAACATCATTAGTCAACAGGGAAATGCAAATCAAAACTGCAATGAGATGCCAGTTTACACCTACTAGGGTGGCTAAAGTTAAAAAGACAGACAATAACAAGTATTGGCAAGGATGAAAAGAAACTGGAACCCTCACACATTGCTAGTGGGAATGTAAAATGATGCAGCCCAGTGCCTTAGAAAACAGTTTGTCAGCTCCTCAAAAGGTTAAGAGTTACCATGTGACCCAGCAACTGGGATAGGCCCAAGAAAAATTAAAACATATGTCCACACTAAAAATTGTACATAAATGTTCATAGCAGCATTACTCATAATAGAGATGGCCCTCTATATCCACAGGTTTCACATCAATGGATTGCAAATAGTCACATAAGACCTAGCCAGGTAGGTCAGGTGGTTAGAGCACTGTCCCAATACGCCAAAGTTGTGAGTTTGATCTCTGTTCAACCCACAAGAAGCAACAAATGAATGTGTAAATAAATGAAACAATAAACCAATGTTTCTCTCTCTATCCCTCCCTCTCTCTTCTCTCTCTTTCCCTTCCGCTCTCTTAAATCAATATATATAAATAACTATTTTTAAAAAAAGAAAATAATCAGAAAGAAAAGTTATGTTGTTGCTAACATGTACCATGTAGGTAAGCCTAAGATGGTTGCCTCTGAACATAGAGACTTTTTTTCTTGTTCTTTTTTTTTTATTTCCTAAACAGTGCAGTGTAACAATTATTTATATAGCATTTACATTGTGTTAGGTATTATAAGTAATCTAGATATGATTTACTATATACAGGAAGATGTACATGGGTTATATGCAAATATTATACCATTTTATATAAGGGACTTGAGCATCCTGGGATCTTGATACCTGTGGGAGCCTCTGGAACCAATCTCCCACAGATACTGAAAGACAAATATGACCAAAAAAGTATGCCCTGACTGGTGTGGCTCAGTGGGTTGGGCATCATCCTGTGAGCCAAAAGGTCACTGGTTCAATTCCTGGTTGGCCCCTGGTTGGGGGCGTGCAAGAGGCAATGAATTGACATTTCTCTTGCACATCAGTGGTTCTCTCCCTGTCTTTCTCCCTCCCCCTCTCTCTAAAAACAAATAATATATTTTTTAAAATAGAAAAATTCACATCAACAGATGAATATATAAAATGTGGTATATCCTTCCAATGAAAGATTATTCAGCAATAAAAAGGAATAGCCTACTGATACATGCTACAACATGGATGAGCCTCCAAAAAAAAATTGTGCTAAATGAAAGAAATTAGTCATAAAAGAAAACATGTTACATTATGGTTAATGTCCGAAATAATTAAATTCATAGAGACCGAGAACAGGTTAGTTATTGCCAGGGGCTGAAAGAACGGCCAATAAGGAATGCTAATCGTACAGGTTTTCTTTGTGGGGCGATGAAAACGCTCTAAAAGTAGATAATGGTGATGTTGGACATATAGTGAGCATACTATAAACTGGGACTTGAACACTAAAGACTTTAATTTTATGGTAGTTTAATTATCTCAACAAAGTTATTTATAAACAGTCATTCATGGGCATATGATGTATAGCATGATGACTTTAGCTAATAATACTATATTGTATATGAGGGAGTTGTTAAGAGAGTATATCTTAAAAGTTCTCATGATGGGAAAAATTTTGTGGCTATCTGTGGTGACAGATGTTTACTACACTAATTGTAGTGATTTTTTTGTAATATATACAAATATCAAATTATTCTGATGAAAACCTGAAACTAATGTTACATGTCAATTCCCAGTCAGGGCACATGCCTGGGTTGCAGGCCAGTTCCCAGCAGGGGACGCATGAGAAGCAACCACACATTGATATTTCTCTGCCTTTCTCCTTCCCTTTCCCTCTAAAGATAAAATAAATAAAATCTTTTTTAAAAAATAAAATAAATTAAAATTAAAATTAAAAAATAGCCCTGGCTGCTGTGGCTCAGTTGGTTGAAGCGTCGTCCCATAAACCAAAAGGTTGAGGGTTCAATTCCCAGTCAGGGCACATGCTTAGGTTTGGTCTCTGGTCAGGCCACACAGGAGAAGCAACCAATCAATGTTTCTCTCCACTATTGATGTTTCTCTCCCTCTCTCTCCCACTCCCTTCCCCTCTTTCTAAAATCAGTAAGCATCCTCCAGTGAGAATTAAAAATAATAATAATAATAATAATAATGATGATGATAATAACATCCACACAAACTATTGTACAAAAATGTCATACTAAGACAATAAAGCATCTAATGTCTCAATACTTATTTAGATGCAGTCTCAACTCCTAAGGTCTTGTCTTTCTACACATTCATATTTTGTCGGTGAACAAAAAAAGAAACTAATGAAATCAACTACTGAAATTCAAAAACCATGAAAAAAAACCTGAAATATCAAATAACTTTCAATAAGTAATTATATTTAAGCATTGACTCTGAACTAAATATAAATCTCAATTTCAAAATATTATATACAGAGGACAAATACTCAGAGGTTTAAGCTAATCTCCAATTTTTCCAAATAAACAATAACTCAGATTTGCTTTGATGAAAACGTAAATATTTACCTGCCTGAAATGAACACAATCCTACATGCCTAGTGTTCCCAAATGATGGAGAGAAAGAAACATGAAATTTTGTGGGGGGGGGGGGCGGGTGGAGCATGCAAGGTTTTTATTCAGAATTTTGTTTCAGAATAAGTTTTTACCTAGCTAGGGTATACATTGTTTATGGTTTATACTAAACAATGTATCCTCTGCTTTGCCTACAACATACTCAAAACAAGGCATTACAAAGAGTCACAAAAGTTATGTTAGAACCTGATAAAAATCACATTATACAGTAATCTGACGTTCATTAGTCTCAAAAGGCTCCTGAAAATATCTCAAGAACTATTTTGGAAACTCCCTAAGTCATTTAGTCTTCCCACAAATATTTACCAACCATCCACCAAGTGCCGAGCACTGCACCTGGTACCAGAATGCCATGGTGAGCTATAAACAGAACAGGCCCCTGCTCCCAGGAAGATAGTGTTTATCAAATGGGCCTGATCATCATAACTTGGGAGCTTGTTAAAAATTCAAAATCTGCTCGCATGCCTTGAAGAGTCCGTGGGCCTGGGGTGAGTTGTGACGCCTGTATTTTCATCAAGGGCTCCTACACCCCGGCTATTTTGAGAACCCAATGCTCAGGGCCATCCTATCCCATCCAGCAAGATGCCACACCTCCAAAGTCCATTTCACTCACATCCTTCACCCTGACCAATACTCCAAACACACCACGAAGCTGTAGTGGATGTTTACAAACATTCCCAAATCATTCTGTACTAAGCCACCGACCGACTTGCTTCCTTCCTGGGACGGACAGCTCACTCACTGAGATTCCACCTGGGGATGTCTGCACCTGAGCCTCCCGCGACTGCGCCGACACCTGTCTCTCCGCCGCTGCTGCCTACCTCTCCCGCGGGCCTCGAGATTGGGGCCCGCCGCCCCGCAAGAACCGAAATAAGCGCGCGCATTAGGCGCCGACTGTATACCGCTAAACTCCCTCTCCCCCAACCCCGGCGCGCGCACATAAAATCCCGCAGAAACTGGGGCAAGCGACAGACCAGGTCCCGCCGCCCAGCGATGCAAGGCGGGGTTCGAACCCCTACGGAGGGGCGGGTTCCGCCTCGCGGGCGCTAGTCAGCCGCAGAGGCCCGGCCCGGCTCTCACCGACGGAGTTTCACAAAGAAAGTCTCCCGGCCCGCGCCCCTCACGCACTCACCGGCGCCGGCGGCGACTCGGGCTCCCGCCGCCTACGACTCCGTGCTGGGGTCGGCCCCGGGGTTGGCTCGAGCGCCGGCGGCGGCAACTGCTCCATCCCCGCGGGCCCCGGGCCGTGTCCGCTTCGAGCTAACGGTCCCGCCAGCTAGGCGCGCGCGCCGGCTCCGCGCGCCATGTTCCCGCCGTACCGCGCGCCGCCGCGGCAACCCACACCACCTCCCCCGCGACCGCGCGTGCTCGCCGCGCCCGCTCCCCGCGCGCCCCCGCGGAACACCCCCCACCCACCGCGCAAGCGCGCACTCGCCGCGCCCCCTCCCCGGGTGCCCCGCCTCGCGCCCTCCTAGCCGGCCGCTGTTCCCAGCGTGGCACCCACCCCCTCTGCTCCCGTCCGGCCCTGCTGGAGCGCTAGCCGTTCTGGGTTCGGCGCCGCCGCCTGCCGCACTGCGGACGACCCCAGACCAGGTTCCTCGGCCTCTTCCTGGCACTGCTCCTTTTGCTCACCCTGCATGCGGGGTCTTGGAGCGAAGGTCTGGGCCACCGGGGAATTACCCCCCAAAAGTGCCGGGTGAATACGTGTCTAAGATGATGAGAGGTAGCGGAGGTGTGCGAGCACGTGCGCTAGAGTAATTGGCAGAGTGAATGCCAGTGTATCTGGGAGAGCCAGACTCCATGAAGACCCTTAGAATCCCGCATCTCTACTAACTTTTGCGTGATTAAGGTCAGGTGTCCGGGGGTCTGTTTCTCCTTAATCAGGAAGGTCTGACAAGTAAGGCATGTTGGGAGGACACAATGAAATAACCCGGATAAAATGTCAACAATGCGCCTAAGACCACGTGGTAATCTGGTGTCAAGACCTCTTAAAAAATAGTTTTGCTTAATTAAGCCTTGCCTCCATCTTTTTCAAACTGGGAAAATTTGAGTAGGTCACTTGAGTGAGCCAGGGAACCTCAATTTCTAAGTCTGCAAAGGGAGAGTGGCAGAAATAACTCACAGAGATGAGCTTTCAGGAGACATGCATGTGTGTCCCTGAGCAGTGTCTGGCACACACCAAGTTCTTCAAGCTTCACTGATATGACTCCGGCCCTATCCTTCCAAGATTCCTAAAAGTTTAATGAAGGGGCTCTGCTCCCAAATCTTGTGGTGTAATTAGCTGGGAGGGGTTCACTCAACCTTGAAGCTGGAAGGACTGTTACTTCCACATTTTTGCTTTCCATTCTCTGCCCCAAACCTCTCTGAAAACCCTGAAGTTGGCAGAAAAACAGGAGTAGGGAATGTTTTCCCTGGTAAAACATTACTTTTTTAGGGGCAAAAAAAGGGGTCTCCAAGCTTCTCTTGGAGTTTGTAAATGGTTGAATTTATTAGTCTGATCTTTTCCAGATACAAGTGACAAAAAACAAACCAACAAACAAAAAAAACCTCAGCCTGAAATAAAACGGAACATACTGAGAAGTCCTGGGGTGGTACCTCATTGCAGGCATAGCTAGATATAGACACTCAAACAATAATCTCAGTCTCTCTCCAATCTCAGCTCTCCTTCCCTCTGTGATGACTTCATTCTCTTCCCAGTGCCTTACCTCATATCTGACCAGGAAAGCGGGAGCTGATTCCCAATAGTCCCCTCCAAAATCTCAGAGTTAACTTTCATTGCACCCATTTGGGTCACATGCCCTTGCCTGAGCCAATCACAAGATTGGCCAGACCTGACTATATGGAGCCCCTCTAGGAAATGGGTGCAGTCAAGTTCTCCTGAAGGACATTGAGAGGGGGCAAGCGGAATGAGAGATGTCTTCCCCAGAAAAATGGGGATGCAGTTAGAATAAGCGGTGTAAGGTGGAGGACTGGCACAATTAAGACTGCCCACTGCACCGTCACCTAGGCGCACAGAGCAACATTCTTGTTCTTCAGAAGTGGCAATTACCTCAGTAGCTGGGAAATGCCCCTCCACCTCCACCCCCACCCCCACCACACAGACCTGGCATTCCTCAAATCTGCTTTGTCAAAGGCATCTCAACTGTCTACCCATTTTGCGTGCCCTCCAAAAAGCTGAACAGATGATACTTCCTTGCTCAAGAACTTTCAATGGCTCCCCACCCCACCACCCCTGCCGCTACTTGTGGCCCTCCAACCTTTAATGATGGAAGCCAACACTGATGGATCCCTTACCATGTACATGCCAGGCACTTTAAATAGAACTTCTACTACTGAATCCTCATAAACACCATAGGAGGTTGCACTCTTACTGCACCCATTTTGAAGTCATTTGCCCAAAGCCAAAGTCAGAATGCAGAGTTCAAATTAGCACAATATTGTTCTTACCACTGATATTGTTATCCATTTGCTCCACCTTCATTTGCTCAAATTTCAAAGTCCTGTGATCTTCAGCTGGGTGGCCAGTGGGAAGATCTCTACCAGGGAAAGCGCCTACAGGCCACAGGTGGCAAACACAAGGCCCTTGGGCAGAATCCAACCCTCCATCTGGTTTTATCCATCCCAGCACCTTGTTTCTACCCAACAGCAGCACCAAGCTCTCACTTAACTGTTAAGGAGTAGTTACATTTATACAGTCCTAAAATTACATTTGGCCCTTTGAAGGCAACTGTGAGGCTGATGTGGCCCCCAGTGAAAATGAGTTTGATACCTCTGCCCTAGGCACCCCTTCAGCTTCCTAGTGAGGGGTCAGGTGGACTCTTAGCTTTATCATCTCCCCCTCCCCCATTTCATGGGATGGAGGGCCCCCCTCCAAGAAATAAGAGGTTATAAAGTGGATGTTACATGGCCCTAGATCAGCAGCTGATATACCACTGGTGAGTATATTAGCTTCCTATGGCTGCTGTAAATTATCACAGATTGGATGGCTTCAAACAGCACAGGTTTATTCTCTTAGTTTCATATGGCTCATTAAGGTGTAGAGACTAGTTCCTTCCAGAGGCTTTTAGGGGACAAATCCATTTCCTTGCTTTTTTTTTCAGCTTCTAGTGGAAGCCTGTATTCCTTGGCTTGTGGCCTCTTTCTCCATTTTCAAAATGTTTCACTCCATCTCTTCTGACTGACTCCTCCTGTGTCCCTCTTAAAAACACTGTCATGACATTGGGCCCACCCCAAGAAGACAGGACAATCTTCCCATCTCAAGACCCCAACCTGCAAAGTCTCTTTTGCCATGTAAAGGAACATATTCATAAATTCTGGGGATTATGAGAACATCTTTGGGAGCCATTATTCAGCCTACTATGGTAGATATAATCAGAGGAAGCTAATACAAAGTGCTCTAGAAACAGAAAAGAGCTGGCTGACAGCCCCAGAGGGAAAAATGCCCCAAGAAACCATAGCCTTAACATTATTCAAATGAGTTAAACCCCATCTAACTTGGCAATGTCAACCCCATTCCTTTAAATATGAAAACCACCTAAATCCCCATCTCATCCCCAGGCCAGCCAAGCCTCAGAATATTTGCACACCCTTCTCATGGAAAATGCCAACCACTACCCCCACTGCCTGGGACAACAGCTGTGTGCCCCAGACGCTGCCCTGGCAGGCTCGCCAGTGGCATCTGAACTGAGGCACTCGTTTTATGGCACGGCCAGCAAGCTACAATGTGGCATCAACCAGCTGAAGTTACGAGAGAAGCAAAATGAGTGGCTCAGAGACAAGAGGAGGTAGCCATTAGAACTATCTGGTGTCCTGGTCTCTCCCAGGTCTAGCCATCTGCAACCTTGAAAACAAATCCCCTTTTCCATGAAGTAACTTAAATGGGCCTCTTGCTCCTTGCAACCAAGGTGTCTCAACTTTCAGATGATATGGCTGTACCCACCTATAATTTAACACACTAACATTCAAGATTTAGACATCAGTCTCTTTTGAGTTTTGTCAGGGTCGACATCTCTGAGTTTAATTAAATATGGGACTAAGGAAATGAGGAATATTAGAGTCAGAAAGACCTGCCTTGGGTCCCAGCTCTGCCACTAACAACTGTGTAACACTAGACAAGTCATCTTGTTCCTTCAGCCTGGGTTCCTCACCTAAAACATGAGGGTGGTCAGATGACCTAGCCCACAGAATCACTTTGAGGACTAGACAAGACCAACCAAGGGAGGGGCTTTACATGGGGCCTCCTTGATCATTGTTGGGTCAGCAGGACACACCGACATGCTTTATCTGCATTTCTAAAACCCAAATATCTCTGAAAATGAGTCACCCTTAACTCATTTGACTGAAAAGACTGAATTGATATGCCTTAAAGTCTTCTGTATCCCTTTTACGGAGAAATCTGCTACAGAAACATAAACGTTTGGTTACAGGACTCTGCTGGTTATAACACATAATACAGTAGATGTGCCATGCTGGTCCCCTTCCTAAAATCATGAAAATACTGAGTTTTACAACCTATCTGGTGCCAAGGTTTCAGGGACTGTGGTCTTGCATCTTCTTTTTAAAAAATTTTTATTGTGGTAAAATATACGTAACAAAATTTAACATCTTAATTTTTTTAAGTACACAGTTCAGATTAAGCACATTCACACGGTTGTACAATGATCACTATCACCCACCTCCAAAACTTTTCAGCTTGCAAAATAGAAACTTTGTATCTGTTAAACCAAAACTTTCCCCACTCCCAGCTCCTGGCAACCACCCTTCTACTTTCTGTCTCTGTGAGTTTGACTACTCTAGGTGTCTCATAAGTGGAATCATACAATACCTAGCATATGTCCCGGAGCATAACTGTGAACCTGTATCTTTACGAGGGCAAGGATGAGAATTTAAAACAGGTCCATGCCCCTACGTACTATCTCAGGAGGACTTTGGCAACCAGCCAGTCTCTATGAACTCCACCCCAATTTCACTGTGCCCCTTTCCCTGAAAGTTACTAGGGAGCCTTTAGAATTTATATGCATCTGGCCCAAGCTGAGAAATTTGCATGCAAAGTAGAGTGACAGACAAAAAGCACGTGATTTCAAATACACAAAAAAGCATGCCAACTAGGAGCAGATCATCAAGCCAAAGCACAAAGCCCAGGTCCCATTAGGTTTTTAATTGTGTATCGATGACTATGGATATGTGACTCTTCCCGTAACCAAAACACAAACTACCAAAAAACAAATATAAAGAAAATGTCAGCAGAGCTCCAGAAGATACATTTCTTTTATGTTCAACCAGTGTTCACGAGACAGCAGCACATACAGCCAGGCGTTTTGTGGTGCTGGCGTCCTCCGGTTCCCCTTCAAGGAGCCGTTTTCGACTTGTAGAAGGCTGGAAAAAAAGAAAAGAAAGAATTGTTCAAAGAAAACCACTGGCTGCTTGAAGATTATCAAAGTTTCCCAAATATGCTCCCAGTACGTTTGGAGCATTTCATGTGAAACTCCTAGTACCAAGAATTACTGGTGGTCCTCACTGACATCTGAATTCCCACCAAGCCCCCCAGACTCAGAGGTACTCATCAAATGGACACTTCTCTCCCTGTGGCTTCCCATCACTCAGTGGCGTATATTTACAGTAAGCAACATAACCAGCCTCCTCTTGGTCATCTTCTCTTAAATCATGAAGTTTAAAGAGACAGCAATACCTTTTACTGGGAGCCCAAAGTCTTGCTCTTTTGTGGGAAGACAGCCTTTTTTGTGTCTTTGTTTTCCCATTTATAAAATTGCAAGGGGAGAGGGGAAAAGGAGCATTATCATTTACCAAAAGGCAAACAAAGAATGAACATATGTTAATTTATACTTACAGAGAACTTGGGAGGAGTAAAATTATACTCAATAAATCATCAACCACTCCCCCAATTTTAAATTTTTCAATAAATTCAAATCTGAACCTCTAATACAGTCTTTTAATCTTGCCTTGCAGGAGACTTCTTGAGTGACAATCCCTAGCTGTGCTTCCCTAATGTATTAAGAATATTCTTCATTATTAAATCTTCTAAGGCTACTAAGGCAGACCAAGCTGAAACAAAATACCTACTACATTATTCCCTAAAAAATAAAACTGCTATTAAAGAGGCCATTCAATTCATCATCTTTGCTCATGGGCTCTTTAAACTTGGCCTACATGTAATGACCACCATCTGGAATACCTGGGCTGGGAACTGGGGCAAAGCTGTTGACTTATTTTCTTCAAAAAGCAAATTTTGAAATTTTCTCTTCATGTCTTCATCCTATAAAGAAATGAAAAGCGTAAGTAGGCTGTGTTTGAGAGAAAGGTCCTAGAAAGATATGGCTGGGAAGTTCCTGGAAACAGAGAAGTGGGCAAAGACATCCAGTCTGCCACCTGAGTGGGGCACGCCTTTGCTGAAGCTCTGGGAGGGAAAGGACCACCTGCCTTCCCAGGGTAGTCTAATCAGCAGTCAGTGCTCAATCAGCACTGACTGAATCAAAGCCACAGGCTTAAGAGGTCTTGGTGGGTCAGAGAGAACCACTGGTTGAAACAGTGAGAAGACTTTCAGAACCAGCAGCCGAGATCCTGCAGAGATGGCAATCAGGAGGCCAGAGGCTGGGGCTGACTCCATGCAGCTCCTGAGTCCTTCCAGGAGGTTGGCCTTCCCCCTGCCAACAATGGGGCCAGTTACTGAGGCCCTCCTAACAAACCAACCCAGCACCGTAGGAAAATTTACCCAGCAAGTGCTGTACAAGTGGCCGGAAGGACTTCAAACCCACCATATCCAGAGCTTGGGTATAATGAGAAAGGAAGACAAGTGAACAGGCCATAGCAGTAACAGTGTTTCTTCCTGCTGGAAGGGTGGGGGGAAGGATTGGCCACAGAGGACTGCCACTTCACCTCCCTGGACACTCACCTCCGCAGGGTTCAAGGGTTTGCATCTGGCAGCCCTGAGAGGCGACCTGGTGCAGCTCTCCTCACCTTCAGAGAGGTGAAACCTCCATGACTAAGGATGTAGGCTTTGGGACCAGCTGGGAAGCCCAGCTCAGCCGATAGAAGTAGTGTGTGCAGAATACAGACCCACAGCTGCCTGATTCCAAAGCCCCATGTACTTTCCCACCCAACCCCCTTCCATTCCTCCCACCAAGCCAAGTGTGCCATGGTGGATGGGGGAGGACGTAGGAGTGAAGGCCTCCGACAACCAGCAATTTGATGGCTATAGAAAAATTACAGTGCTCGAGGATTAATTCACCTGTTCATTATCCAGCAGCTAGAATCATGTTGCTGCCATCACTGTTTATTGCATCATTCAGAGTGACTCCCCACTACCCACACTGTAAGACTGCCAAGTTTACCTGGATTCCACTGTGCACTATGCCTCAGGATCCCACTTCATTGGCAGTGCCACTCTCAAAGGTCCATCCCTTATTTCCTCCTGTACCCACTCACAGCCTCCATCAGGAATGCCCGTCTTGCCTTCCTGCCTGCCTACTTTACCCACCTTTCTTATTCACTCAGTGAACAAACATTTCCCTTAGATGCTAAGCACTGTAAGAGACACAGTAGCCTCCATATCAGAAGGACTCAATCAGGGTTGAAAATGCTGTCCCATTGTTATGGACTGAAATTGGAGCCAGGGCCTTCAAAGAGGTAATTACAAGCTAAAATGAGGTTGTTAGTGTGGGGCCCTAATCCAACATGACCGGTGTCCTCATGACAGAAGAAGATACCAGAGATGTGACCGCACAGAGAATAGACACATGAGGACAGAGAGAAGGCAGCCATCTGCAAGGCAAATGGAGAGGCCTCAGGAGAAATCAAATCTGCTGAGATCCTAAAATCGGACTTCTAGCCTCCGGAATTGTGAGAAAATAAATGTTGTTTAAGCCACCCAGTCTGTGGTCTTTTGTTGTTGCAGGCCTAACAAACTAATATAGCCATATCATCCCCAGGTGACTCCCTTTTTAGACACCCTTTACACCAAGTAAACCTGTGGTGTAAAGCCCTAAAGCCCCATGAGTAGTGGCCCCCTTTCATTTAGGGATCCCCAATACTCTGCACCTGCTACTACCACCACATGTATCACATTGCTCTATGGAGATTGTGGTCAAAGCTGGCCCCATCCAGACTGTCAGCTCCTCAAGGCAACAAAGTATCTTATTCCTCTTTGCATCCAGGGAGCCCAAACATCAGTTGACACACCAGCTCATTAACTACCCTCTGAAAGAATAAATGTATGAAGAAATAAAACCACAACGGAACACATCTCACGTGGCAGCTCTTCCGTGCAGCTGCGTGGAGCTGACCAAAAGCCTATTTAGGCCTGTATATAAAACAAGTGATCATTAGCAATAATATGTAAAAAGAGCTCTTTACCTTCACATGTCATAGTTAGCAACGTGTATCTGTAAACACCCTTGCTTTGAATTGTCCAATCTATTCAAAACTACTAAATTGTTAATGTGCCTCAAAGGCAAGCAGGAAGAAATCCTCTATTTCAGGAAGTGAACCAGAGGCAAAAAGTGGACATAAGGGATGCTCCCAAAACTGGATACTCTGCTAATGACAGAACAGACCAGAATTCACATTCCCATTGCTCAGTCCCACGCCAGACCCCACAGAACAATTTGATTTCTTTAAGAACACTGAATTCCCCCAAAATAAACACTGAACTATCATTCATTTAATGTTCACGCCACCTTTTGCTGCAAAAACAAAATGTAGACAAAAGAGTATTCAAGTGAGAACCCTGTGACTGGGTTAAACTTCACCTTTCCCTCAGCTGTTAAGGACAGTTTTCTTTTGAAACAAAAAGTACAAGAAAAATAGGCTATGCTTGTTCATAAACGTTGGACAGATGCAAACCCTGTTCCCAGGCCTCACTAGGCAACTCCATTTCTTTTTTCAAGGCCAGCACAGCTCCTCTGCTTCCACATCTGGTCCCTAAGAGTTTCCCTATTAGGGCACATGAAAAGAGCCCAAGAGGCATATTTTTCTTTTTCATCAAAATTAAAACCCCGCATGTAAAGGCACCCTTTGTTTCCAAATTCCTTTTCTCCAGGGTCCTGCTGTTTCAGATCTGTGTGGTCTATTAAGAACTAAATCATCTGACAGATTTCTTCTGGAGGGGACTGCTGTTTCCAGGGCAACATCCCAAACACATATATCTACGTTTTAAACATTTCTTTTAAGGATTTGTTGTTCTCAACCTGAGCTGACCTGAGCCAAACTGTTAGATGCAGAAGGCTGAAAGGGAAAGAGAATGGGGACAGTCTTCCCAGAGTCCCAGAGGCACAGTGCTGAGGCTGGATGTTTCGAGAAGTTCCTGGCCTGATGATCCCCAGAGCATGTGAGCCCCTAGCTCAAACTACCTGGTTAAGTTACCCATCCCCACCGGAAACGGAGAGACCAAATGGAAGTTCATAGAAAGGGGTATGGCTGTGCTAAATGGAACTGCACTTAACAGGAGACCTGACATCCATCAGAAAACCTGCCCGATGCTGTAATTTCTAAACCAAAGATTACCCCAGCAAAGCCACAAAGGATTTCCAACTCCGGCAGCTGGAATGAGGTCAGCGCGTAATCTAATGGCAGCCGCAACTCCCAGCAGAGACAGAGAGCCAATGCACACTTGAAAAGCACAGGTGACAGTCTGCACTAATGGCATGCTTACTCTCCATGAACAAGTGGGACTCTTAATACCCAATTGCGTGGGCTTAAGAAACAGTTAGATTCTCCCCCAGGGAAGCTGCCCTCCCAATCCAACCCCCGCTCTCTTGATTTAAAGTTGCAGATGGCTGGAATGCAGCCCATCCCACCTGTTTGGGGTAGAGGGTTTGAGGGAAGAGGGGAACACAGCTGGAGGTGGGGGGTCAGAGTTAGAGCAGCCTCTCAAAGGAATACAGCAAACTGCAGACCCAAGACAGGACAAAGACAGCTTGTCCATCCAAGAGCCACAAATCTAGTTAAAAAAGGTTACACCCAAACACCACACAAAGACCTCCCCCTTGCCCCACCCCACACACCTAAAGCTCAACCTAAAACAGCTGCATTACATAGGCCCAAAAAGCCAACATTGTGTTTCCATCCTCTTCCTCATCTCTCAGACACAGTTCAGGGCTGCTCATGTATTTTATGCTAGCAGGCACTGTCCCATACCCACCTGAAGCCACGGGTGTTTTAAAGCTTCTTCTGTTGTGAAACGTGTCTTTGGATCCACTATCAACAACTTCTTAACGAGGTCCAGAGCTAAAGCAATAAGATAATTTGGTAAATCAGAGTGAGAAGGGTAAATACATTCAATCAGTAAAATTAAAGTATGCCAGAATCACAGGCCAACAACATCCAGAAAGAAGAAAGAGGGATTGAGGTCATAGAGGTATGGTGGGCAGGGCCTCCTACTCCCCCTCACTGTCTATTCATCAGAGTGCTCTGAGAATACCAAGTCACCCTACTCAGACATCACAACCTCTCAGCTCTCTGTTCCTCCTCTCATTGCTGGAAGCAAGTTCAAACTAATTAAAGCTGAACTTCCACCCAGTTCTAAGACGCTCAGGATGCAGAGCCAGCTCTTCCTGAAACCCACGGATGGATGGTGAGAGTTCCTCAAGCAGTGAGAGGCTCCTGGAACTGCAGGCTTGGCAGATAGAAAGCTTGATGGCCAGCAACAAGTGGTGGCTGGCTTGTACATTGCAACAATGTTATTCCTTAGACACCTACATGTAACACAATCATCTATGTTACATTATTTGTCACTTAGTTTTAGTTTCCTACTTTTTTCTCCTGAGAATTATAAAGTTACACATTTAAATTCTTAAACACAAAGTAACTAATTACATTTAGCTCCTAACATGCTTATTTACTGAAAAGAAATCTGTAACTAAAAAGTTACTTATTATTTTGCACATTTAAATAGGTACCAGGCACTTGTGTGTGTTACACTTAACCCTTACAAAAACCCTTTGAAGTAGGGGTTTATTGTGTCCCCTTGACAAAGAAAATAGAGACTCAGAGAGTTTATGCAACTTGCCTCAAGTCACACAGCTAGGAGTAGCAGATTGAGGACTTGATTTCAGATCTGCCTGGCTCTGGAGCCCATGCTCCTAATACCTCCCTTTGCCTCTCAAATGGTGCAAAACAACAGGAAATAAGAAGAGAATTGACAGGAGAAAAACATCACAGAATTTGAAAACAAAAAAACAAAACAAAACAAAACCTCTCCCACCACAGCACACACATTTCAGCAAACCATAAATTTTTAACCCTTTCATATCCATACCCTTCTCTGAGACCACAGCCCAGACTTCAGGAATGAAGTTGTATTTTCCACTGGTGATCTGATCCTTCAATGACACTTGAGTCTTATGCTCAGAGAAAGGTGGATACCCACTAAGGCTTAACAATGGCAGAGAGAGAAAGGAAAATAAATCAAGTGGCATTCTCTGTGGCATTCAGATATATAGATTTCCTTTTTTTTTTCCAGCATAATGAAAAATTAGATTTTTCTATAAATCAATAGTCAAAAACAGTGACCTAAATTAAACACAAGCCCTCTACCTGGACATGTTTTTGATTAACTACAACCAGACTCTGAAGCAATGAAAACTTTTCTTACCAAATAAAAAGGATAACTCCTAAACTCCAACAGTCCACAGCACGATTATACCCGGCAGTCCCAAAAGAATTAAGAACCTCAGGGGCCAAGTAAGTGGGGGTACCGCATAAGGTTTTCATGAGAGAAGTCTCCCCCAAAATCTTGGACTGCCCAAAATCAGTAATCTAAAATTAAAGACAAGAGAGAATCATTTTTAATGATAGCATAAAATAAAAATATCAGTATTTAGTTTTTTTACATTTTATTTTAATTGTTGTTCATGTAGTCTTTTACTCCCATCCCAGCCCACCACCCCAGCCCTCCCCAGCTACCTCCCATTTCCACCCCCCTAGTTTTTGTCCATATATCCTTTATACTTGACCTGTAAACCCTTCCCCTTTTCCCCTGAAATTCCCTCCCCTCTCCCCTATTTAATTTTTTTAAATAAGGAATGTCTTGGGTATTTTTAAAGATTTTATTTATTTATTTTTAGAGAGAGGGGAAGGGAGGGAGAAAGAGAAGGAGAGAAACATCGATGTGAGAGAGAAACATTGATCGGTTGCCTCTCGCATGCCCTCAACCGGCAACCTGGCCCACAAGTCAGGTATGTGTCCTGACTGGGAATCAAACCAGCAAGCTTTTGGTTTGCAGGGCAGTGCTCAGTCCACTGAGCCACACCAGCCAGGTTCGTTTTGCTTAAATTAAAATTCCTAAGCTGAGAAACTCAAGGCCCATGCTTTTTCCCAACTTATTTGTATTCCCCGAAACCTTACAAAAGGTTTATTATCACAGACACTCCAGGATTCTTATTATTTATGCATGATTCTTGTTAGATCCCAGTTTCTGGACCTTGGATACACACTGGAATATCTGAGGAGCTTGGGAAAAAACACATACTCCTGGATGCTATCTTCAGAGATTCTGGAGGAGCAGCCTGGATATCATGATTTTATTTATTTATTACTACTTTTTAATCAATAGATTCTAAAGGGAAACCAAGTTTGGGAAGCACTGCCTCAGATAGAGGAAAGGAGAAAATAGGAAGTAAATTCACTCACCCATTTAGACACGCCTCCCTCCCTCTGAACATAAAAGTGGCTTGCACACAGTGGAGCTCAACAAATGCCCCTTAGAATCTGCATTGAAGCAATACCACCTGATCTGTAAAAATAATCGCTGAAAGTGGCAAGACCAAATTCTCAAACTTTTTACGATCCTACTTGTCACCTGATGATTGCAAACACAGTTTCTGAACAAAATCTACTGGAATAGCCATATACAGAACATAAATATCTTACCTTTATAAGGCAATCCTCTTTTTGAGATGAGAGAAGAACATTCTCTGGCTTTAAATCCCGATGTATAATGCCATTTTCATGAAGATACTACACAGAAAGGGAGGCATGACCCTTAGATTTCATCGAGTACACACGTGAGGAGAGATGACAGTGCACATGCATGCGTGCACGCGCACACACACACACACACCCTTACATCTGGATGAAACTATAAGCCATGCTACTCACAAATATTAATATAGTCCCCCAAAACATAGAAAACTACTGGGCTTAGTGTTAATAAATAAATTTGTTTCCAAGAAAATCTTTAAAAAGTACAAAAAATGAAAAAGACAACTTAATAAGTGCACATTTTATTTCACTTTTCAAACATAAGGTGTCAATTTCTTTTTTTCTTCTTAAGATTTTATTTGTTTTTTAGAGAGAGGAGAAAGACAGGCAGAGAAAAATGTGCGAGGGAAACATGGATCGGTTGCCTCTCACACACCCCCAACTGGGGACCTATCTGGCCCACAACCCAGGCATGTGCCCTGACCCGGAATAAACCAGCAACCTTTCAGCCCACAAGCCAGCATTCAATCCACTGAACCACACCAGCCAGAGCAAGGTGTCAATTTCAATAATAAAAATATAAATCAGTGATATATTTTGAAGACCCTACTATAAAGTAAACCATAAAAATTCCACTAAAATGATACATTTGGTTATTCCAACCCTGAGAATAATATTTTAAAGTTAACTCTATTTAAATACCCAGAGTTAATAAATTCATCTTAAGTCAAACCATCTACAGAAGGTTGGGGACCTTCTGTACGTTGATGTTTCTTTGTATGTTCATTTTTATACATTGTCATATCTCACTAAGAAAACAATTTCCCATGTGCACTGATCTGCACTCATTTCATCTTAATATTCTTGGTATAATATAAAGGAATAAATAAATCATAAAGAAAAAGTACTGGTTAGTTGTCTAGGGGCTTCAATTTTCTCTGGCTATCCCTGTCTTAGAACAAAAATTCTTCCAAAACACTTGCCCTTGGAATGAGACCTGGTGAAGACCCCAGGGAGGGTAAGCCCAGGTGCACCAGCCCCAGGAAAATCTCCCTCAATCCTCATTAATACAAGAGCTGGTCCCAGTCACCACATTGCATGCATGGAGTAGGTTTTCAAGGGAAGAAACCTTAGTTGAGAATTGCCA
The DNA here is from genome assembly GCA_004027475.1 of Anoura caudifer. Lineage (NCBI taxonomy): Eukaryota > Metazoa > Chordata > Mammalia > Chiroptera > Phyllostomidae > Anoura > Anoura caudifer. Next base: position 13,671 of record PVKU01004347.1, on the reverse strand, counting down.
CAACCAAATTTGGTTTGGGAAAGTGGATGTTCTTCAAAGCAGGCAACATGCCACCAGCCATTCCTTCACTCAACACTTTCATGGAATAAAGAGAAGGCAGTGCACAGGCCTGCCTGCCTGCTGCAGTTAACAGCACGCTGCATATGAAGGGGACACCTAGTGTCCACTGGAAAGCGATCTGTCGCAATCACCCTAACTTGCCAGCCTTATCGTTATACCTGTTCTGCTCCCACCAAGAGGTAACGGGGTGTGTTTGAAAAGGATCAGAAAGAAGTAGAGATCAATGCCTCTCCAGAAATACCTCTGAGCTAAAGAGAAGATTTGTGGGACCATGTGTTTATTTCTTTAATTCCCTTTCTTACTCTGTCTTAAGCTTCACAGCAACAGCTTTCTCATCTGAGTCAAAGGAAGAGATGTTTTTGCCAAGAACAGAACAAATAACACACACACAGACTCTGTTCTCCAAGTTTTCATCCCTGGTCCCTCACTTTCTGCTGACGAAAAAGTAGGCTGTCATAAGCATTGTGGGCTTCTTACCTGTACAGCCAGGAGCATCTGGTAAAAATATAGTTTGCACGTATCTTCTTTCAGGCGTCTAGTCCTCACCACCCTGTCAAACAGCTCGCCTCCTTCCATCCTGAAACACACAGGCAAAGCAGGGGGTCATGCCTGGAGGGAAACTCACTTGGGTGGACAATAATAACACAAACAAAACAAATTCATTAAGACAAGCAAAGAGTTGCCATATTTATTCACCCTTGAGTTCCATCGTAAAGGCAATTCGGTACAAAACTTCAACCACAATGAAGATGTCTCCAGTGGAAACTAAGAAACAAGGAAAGATGGAAAGGGGGTGCCGTGGGCACTGGAGACACTTGGCAAGCTGTTAAAAACCTGATTCACTGGATCGGAGGCAGGGCCCAGGAGTCTGCATTTTAATCACACACACCAGGGTTTTCTGAGACTGGTGGAGAGCAGCAAGCAGCAGTAGACACAACCGGATAATCAGAGGTCTACACTCCAACTCTACAACTTCCCAGCTGGGGGGCTTTAGGCCAAGTCATGTAACCTCTGTGATATTGACTCTGCCTCTCAAAAACATAAAAATGATCCCACTTACTTTAAAGGCTGTTGTAAAAATTAAGAGATAATTGACGTAGATGATACAGTATAGATGCTTGGCAAGGTTACTCAATCCCTCTGCTCTTCAGTTTCCTTTACTATAAAGTGGGGCTAAAAGTAGTAACCCACCAGTAACTTGTAAGTTACCTGGATGACTGTTATGAAGATTAAGTGACTCAACCCACGTAAAGTGCTTAGAGCAGCACTTGGCTCACTTTAAGTGCTTAATTAGTATCTGTTACTGTTATTGTATTATTACTACTATTAAACTGCTTTTAACTAGACCCAGTCAGTCAGGTAACATTCTGTTTAATAGCAACAGATATCCCTTCAAGCACTGCAAGGGCTGTCCAGTCTGTCCTAATGCTCTGAGCAAGACTGTTCTTTACTGTGTAATCTTAGCAGACAACCTGCATAGCCACTCAGGAGCAAAGCCTTGTCTGTTTGCCACAATAGCTGCTCCCAGAAACACTACATATTTATGCAGGAATGGACATCAGACAGGTCTCTTCCAGGAATGAGACAGAAAATTATTTTGATCACACCAAATAAAAGAGGATGCTAGAGCCACTGAAATAAACCAGCACCTCGAAGATACTCAGGTGGGGCCATGCAACCTGGTACTGTGATCCCAAGCAGATAATCCCACCAAGGCAAGTATATTAGAGTAATAATATCCCCCAGTGACTGAGCACCTACATGTGCCAGATACCCTGCTGGTGGCTTCATAGAGTTTCATCCTTTTGACTCTATGAATACGGATCATTATTACCCCACTTAACACCAGGAAAACAAGACTGAGCGGTGAAGTCTACTAACTGTGGGCAGTCAGCTAGTCACCTGCAGAGTGGGATTGAAACCCAGGCCTCAGATCCAGGGCCTGGAACCTCTGAGCCATCTTCCTTTGAAAACACTGGAGGAGTTTCAGACATGGTACTAAGTCCCCATGCACTTGGTAGGCCCCACCATCACACATACGTTGAGGGTCCCCAGGATGAGAAATGCAAGCCACCCTCAGTCTTTAAATAAGCATTTAAATAGAAACAAGTTTTTTTTTTTTTTTTTTAAAGCTTACTACTTACAATTCTAAGACAATATAAAAATCTTCGGCATCAAAAAAGTCTTTAATCTTGATGATACAAGGCTAAAAGAGGGAAAAGAGGACAACTAGTGAGAAGCTCCCAAGGGAAAAACCACAAGAGCAGGCCTAGCAGCATTTGCCCAGGGGATCAGGGAGGCCAAGACCAGGCATCTGGCCCCGTCTTGGGACATGTGGGGAAGAAGGCAGAACAGAATTAATGTGGCTCCTCAGTGAGAACGTACAAGAAACTTGCCTCCCCACCAAGTTGACAAGGGACTGGTTTATGTTTCACACATAAGGATGGCACCACAGAAGGAAGCCTGGTTTCCTCCCAGCCCTCCTGCTCACTGCCCCAGAGCATCACTACTCAAGGACATCTCACACCCTGGAAGAGCCTGACAAGTAGCATGAGTGGAAAGCAGGCCAGGTGGGTGCCCAGCCACGCAGACAGAAAGCAGGTTATTCGGTTCTGCGTAACTGGAACCACAGGGTAATGGGAATGCTGTGTGACAAGATCTTTCCATTTCCCCCTCCCCAAAATTTTATTTATTTATTTTTAGAGAGGGAAAGGGAGAGAGGGAGAGAAACATCAATGTGTGGTTGCCTCTGTGCGCCCCCTACTGGGGACCTGGCCCAAAACCCAGGTGTGTTTCCTGATTGGGAATCTGACCAGCAACCCTTTGATTCATTCACTGGCCCGCACTCAATCCACTGAGCCACACCAGCCAGGGCTCCTCCCATTTTTCAAGGGAAATTCCAGTTTCATAAGAACTCTGAAGCACATCTGTGGGGTGAGGGAGACACACGCTGACAGCTGATAGTTTGTGACTCGGGTCAATGAAGGATGCATATAACATTAAATAGTACTGTGTAGCTTCCAATGCATCTTTAATACAATGATTTGATGGTCAGAAAGCACACCTTTGGTCTTTAGACAAAAAAAAAGGATAGACAGTAGAGCTCAGTGGTTAAGAGACATAAAAGATGTGGTATCTAACAGGGACACACCCCCATGCCCCAGCAAGGAGGATGACTGTGATTTAAACAGAACTAAGGGGAAGAAAGCTATAAGGATTTTAGATTAAAGAGTAGCAAAACTTGTCAGTGATCTTCCCACAAAGCACATTTCACCATATCCACTGCTTTGATTAAAGACCCCAAATGAACCTTCCCATGGTAAACTGTTATACAGCAGTGACTGAATGCCCCCCTGCTTCTCCCAGCACGATGGGTTTAGGAAGCATAACTCCAAGTGGAAAAGGCAAGTCATGAGAGACTTCAGAGTATGAAGTGCTTCAACTGTATGGTCAAGTTTTCATTCTGAAGCTGAATGGCAAGTTCAAAGGCGATCATCCTAATGGTTTGCTCTATAATTTACATTTATTACTTCACATGTGTCAAATATTACATGACTTTAAAATATTTAAAGACAGGAAGGGAGGAGAGCCTCCAGAGAGAGAGAAGGAGGAAGCAGCAAGGCAGAAAGGAAGACAAGAAAACCTTTTGCTCTGTGCTGCCTAAAGGCTGAAATCCAACTTTTCAGAGGGATTATTAGCAAGGTCTTCATGCCCCAATCTTGTCTTCTGCTCCTGGTCCCAGGCATCCTCCTCTTCAGGCCAGAAAACTCCCCAGTCACCTGGATTCCCAGTGCTCTTTTCCAGTGTCACACCTTTGCTTGTGCAACTCTCCTGCCTGGTGATCCAGCCTTCTGGGCACACGTGGCCTCAGGCATCAGGCCCCAGCTAAAATGTGCCCCTCACAATGCATCCACACACCCAGCAGTGGTTCGAACCTGTGCAGCCCCACCCTGCACCTTCAGTATCTGTCTCCCCGCCAGGCTGTAAGCTTCTGGAGGGCAGAGAAAGGAAACTAACACCAAGCACAGACACGTCTCCTTTCCCCAGGCACTGCATAGGCTGAGTCAACTTCTTGGTTCTGCTTGGCTTCTTAATAGGCACTGACCACCTGGGAATGGGCGTAGCTGGCAGCTAATAAGGCATAAAGCAGTCCCCCGGGGTCACTGGCTAGAGCTGGCACAGCTGAAAGTATATCTCAGCAACCAGAGGCTACTAACCTTGATCCTCCACTTAGGTCATACAGGGAAAAGTTTAAGGAATTACAGATCTCTATCATTCCCCAAGTGTGTTCTCTACGCTGAAAGCTCTACAAGCACATCTCATTTAATTCTCACACTGACCTTCAAGGTTAAGTACTCCTATTGTGTCCATTACTCTGAAAAGTGAAATGACCTTGTCATTGCCAGGTGACAGAGATGCAATGAGAACCCAGGTCAGTCTCTCCACCAGACCCAGGCCACATGAGAGGAAGCATGGCTGAGTCCATGTGTACTCACCACTGAAGAGAGGCTGACACAATGTGTTTGACAGCTGACTGAATCAGTGCCTGACTCCCAAGACCAGGCTCTACTAGGCTACCAGGCTCTATACATTGTTCCCAAAATGAACTCATGAACTCATACTGAAATTCCCAAGGGCTTCTACGTGCCCTTGCACATTGCTATGTAATATCTAGTAGGGTTACAGGATTCTAAATTCCTCTGACTGCAGTGGTCACTGGATTTATACACATGTTATGTCTGGGGACCCTCCAACATCACAGAAAATTCTCTGGGCACTCAAAGTGTTTATCTTAGGGGTATGTTTGAGGCAACCGCACCCCCCAAGTTAGAGGCCCCCTCTCTTTAACAAGAGATTCCAGATACCTTGGAAAAGGGGAGTTCAGAGAAGAGAAAGAAGCTGCAAGGGAATTAGAAGAAAGCAGAGCAGGAGGGTCAACTGCTTGGATTCTCATAGGTTTTCCAATCCACCCATGAGTTGAATTGTTGTGTTGATGGCAGTGATTTTGATCTTAGTTTCTCTTTGTTTGGGGGATCTGAGGAGGTGAAAGAAAGAAGAAATCGTTTTGTTGTCTGGATGTTAAGAACCAAAATAAGTTCATCCTTAGCTAGACAGACTGGAGGTCTTGTTTCAAGTTTAACTCCAATGCCTACCTCACTCATGACTTCAGGAGGGCTCATGAATTAATGAAGAAAAGGAGAGAACAATTAAAAGAAAGATGGAGTCAGTCCCAAACCTCTAACTTTCTCTTCTCACATCTTTAACTTCCCATTATAACAAGGTTAGCAGTGCACAAAAAAGATAGAAATCATTAACACTGACACCATTTATTCAATTTAAGGACAGGGTGTTGTCACACATATTTGGAAACCCTTGGATTTACTTGATTTACTCCAACTGAGGTAAATGGAAATCAGCACCATCAAAAGGTATTTAGAGGTATTAAAACTTCAGGTATAATCGAACCAAATTTACCAAATTAGCATTATCTTCCCAAACATAATCAATTGATAAAGTCCCCATAAGATATAAAACTTAGGAGATTTACTATGTCTTCCATTCAAGAACTAACTCAATGTAAATATCACATAATTATTTAATCATGAAATCTTTACACAGTATTGTCCTTTTAAAAGTTCACGATAACCCTGACCGGTGTGGGTCAGCTGGTTGGGCATTGTCCTGCAAAGCAAAAGGTCACAGTTTGGTCTCCAGTCAGGGCACATGCCTGGGCTGCACATTTGGTCCCTGGTCAGAGCAAGTACGAGAGACAACCAATTGATGTTTCTCTCTCACAATGATAATTCTCTCCCTCACTTTCTCCATCCCTTCCCCTCTGTCTAAAAAACCAGTAAGATCTTTGTGGGTTTTTTTTTAAGTACAGGGTAAATGACAACTAAACACCCACATGCATGTGTATACACACACAATTACAGAACCCAGGTTAATACTAGCTTTTTTACATGAAAATGCTTTGTACTCCTCCCCTATTTTCAGATAAATGATTTTAAGTATTGAGCCATATTTTACAGCAATACTTACATGATTTAATTTTTTCAAAATTTCAATTTCTGTTTTAACATTGAGAGCTGGATCCTTTGATAAATAAAATAGCATTAGAGTTTATTAATAATACAATAGCCAATATTTAGAAAATATTCAGTTAAACTTTGTTGCATAACAGCTACCTGAGTTCCAAACCCGGCTCTACTCATACAGGGAAATTAAAGCCCACAGGATAATGATTTCAACAACTTGCCTGAAATCACTGTGTAAAGTGCTTGGCAGATAGGAAGCATTCAATAAATGACCAAGCTGTTGATTTAAAAATATCATCTCACATAAGCCTCATAATCCCCAAGTAAACTGGGTTCCATAATAATCCCCATTTTACAGACGGAGCAACTGAGGCTCAGAGAAAGGAAGCCACTTGCTCCAGTTCCCATAGCCCGAAACAAGTGTTTCCACTGTTCTCATGCTTACCTGGTAAGTTCTGCTTGTTTCATTAGCTATGGAATTGTTTGCAGTCATAAAATGATAAAACAAACAAATCCACAAACAAAAAGGTTATTTAATTAAACTATATTAAGAAACCGTTGAATCAAATATCTAAGAATAGAGCAGACACAGGTTTCGATTTCAACTCAGGCTGACATATTTACTGAGATTCTTAATGAGAGGAAGCTTCAGGGTACTGAAGTTGTTCTCCATTACAATTCCAAAAGGATGAATCAAGTTACTCAACCTCACGGGCTACACCCTCCATGAGCACAGAGGATATAGAATTACATATTTATGTAAAATGGACTTCAGCTAAGAAACCCAGATGTTTAATTTTAAAAGCCTGCCTCTTCCTGTAAGCCGTTAAACTCATTACTAAGTCAGGGTGTGCTCTGATGATAGAGAGGTCTAAAAGAGTTCAAAATGATTTGAAAGATGAAATTAAGAACTAAAATTTTGCTTCAAGTCATTAAGAATCTTTCTCCACCAAATGGGAAACAAAATCCAGAACCACAGGGGAAAAGATCTATAACAAAATGAACACAGAAAGGAAATTCCTCTTGCTGTGTGAGAATGGCATTGTCTTAGGGGAAAAAAAATTCATCTTTCAGGAATGTTAAAGTATAATAGCCAGAAACAGCTGGCCACAAAGGAAAACATGATTCCGGGTCACATTTTACATCACTGTGTTGAGTCATCTGTTAAAAGATCAATACACTACACTTGGCCATTTCATTCACACAGGAAGAGTGTATTACATAAAATGTAATCAAATGAGTGGCTAGCATATAAAGGGACTAGTACTTTAAATAAGATTTTAAAAAATATATAAACACTAAGATATCCATTGCCACATTACTGGGAAGAGCAAAGAATCAGAAATTATCTAACTGATCAACCAGAGAAATGGTTGAGCAAATTATGATAAAGTTGATGAAACAGAAACTCAACCATCAAAAGGACCTATTAGGGAAAAGCGTATGCATTGATGTTCGTACGGAAAAGCAGACTACAAAACTGTGTATACAATGTGATTTCGACCATCTAAAAACAAACTCATATGAACAAAGACTAGAAAGGAAAAAGAAAACTGAAAACAGCTGTGGTTTACAGTGGTGGGGATATATATGGCTGGGGGTTTTTTCCCCCTAATTTCCTTTCATTTATTGTAAAAACAGTCTTGTGACAATGTAGAAGACAAAAAACGCAACTTCCTGCTAGCACATTATTAAGTTCAACCAAATATTTTTCGGAACCAAATTATTTATAAGTTTCTAGATTACTTGAATACACTCAAAAATTTTCAATGTTCTTTGATACAAATTCACACACCTGAGCAGTAAATTCATCCTGACACTGAAAATAACCACTCCAAAATTATTCTTGGAAATGAAGAAGTGTTAAGAACAGCTGGGCAGCCAAAAACAGGTACTTACTGTGTCTTTCTCGGAGCCAATAGCAAACTTCCTTTTGCTGATGATCTTTATGGCTACTTTCTTACATGTTTTCCTCTCAAAAGCTAGCTTCACCTCACCACAGGCCCCACTGCAGGGAAAAACATGGAGAGTGACTGTCAGAATGCTTTTAATCAGGAGACCCACCACTCCTGAGTTCCCAGCAACTACTGCGAGTTAAAGGTAGTCCAGTGCTCGCTTCGCAGCACATACGCTAAAAAATTGGAACAATACAGAAATTAGCATAGCCCCTGCACAAGGATCTCACATACACACAAACACATATGCACGCACGTACACAAAAGCAGTCCATACACAATCCTTCCACTGTTCCTGTTTATGAACATGGTGAAACCTCAACGACATAACATGGCAAGGGCGTAAGTGAATGTGGACCATCCAACAACACCAGGTCAGCTCTAAACTCCACGTTTCAAGATGATACAGACTGGTCCTACTGGCACCCCAGACGGTAAACTTCTCAACAAAGACACTCAGGACAAGAAGTGCCTTATCCCAGAGATCAGAGAAACATCCAACATAACAAAGTCCTTGTCAAAAATAAGTGCCTGAAACAAGTTACAGCAAACAATCGCTGTAAATTAATTACTTTCATTGACACATTTCTGTCTTATTTTCTGCTTTCGAAGGAACTGCAGGAGCAGTCGATGCCATGAATTGTACCCTAAATAAACTTATGATACCTAGGAAACCAAAAGTTTTACACAATTAACCTGCTTGCAGTGAGCTCTCAAAGATTTACAATGGATTGGGATACAGTAATAGAGGAGGAATACAAACCTAGGGTGCTACCCGGTACATAGTTAATCCCATGTCGGTGCTGTTCTCCAAAGCATGGTCAGCCCAAGGTCACACCTACCTGAATACCAATCATTCATTACCTGCTTGAAGCAGACCATTATAACTATCATGGGTTTGGGTGGCATGAAGCGTTGGCCAAGACCTCTTTTTTATTGTGTACTGTATTGTGTGTGTATTGTACATAATATAAAATTTAGCACTGTAACAATCTTAAAGTGTACAACTCAGTGGCACTAAGAACATCTACAGTGTTCTACAACCACCACCCCTATCCAGTTCCAAAACAATTTTATCCGCCCAAATGGAAACCTACATCTGCTAAGTATTCACTCTCATTCCACCATGCCCTCAGCTCCTGGCAACCAATAATCTGCTTTTTGTCTATGAATTTGCCTATTCCAAATATTTTATTGACAATAAAATCATACAATATTGTAGCTTTTTGGTATCTGACTTCTTTCACCTAGCATGTGTTCAAGATTCATCCATGTTGTAGCATGTGTATCAGTATTTCATTCCTTGTTATAACTAAGTAACATTGCATTGTATGGATTTATCACACTTGTTCATCCATTCAATTGTTGATGGACACTCGGGTTGTTTCCACCTTTTGGCTATTGTGAAGAGAGCTGCAATGTTCTATGTTTAACATTTTGAGAAACCATCAAATTATTTTCCCCAGTGGCTGCTCCATTTTACATTCCCACCAGCAGTGTATGGACACTCCAATTTCACCACATCCTCACCCTTATTATTTTCCATTTCTTTATTATGGCCATCCTAGTGGGTGTGAAGTGGTATCTCACAACCACTAGGATTTCCCTAATGACTAATGATGTTAAACATTTTCTCACGTGGTTTTCGCTCATTTGTGTATATCTTCATTGGAGAAATGTCTATTTAAATCATTGACCCATTTTTTAATTGGGTTCTCTTTTTGTTTTGAGTTGTAAGAATTCTCCATTCTGGATACGAAATCTTTATGATATATGATTCATAAATATTTTCTCTCATTCTGTGAGTTGTTTCACTCTCCTGCCAATGACTTTTGATGCACAAAAAGTTCTTAAACTTGATGGAGTCTAATATACCTATTTTTTTCTGTTGTTGCTTGTACTTTTGCTGCCACATTTAAGTAGCCACTGCCAAATCAAAGGTCATGCAGAGCTGTCCCTATGTGAGAATGGTCTATGTAACTATTATCATTTAAAATGTTCAAACAATTTTCCAACTACCCTTCTGCTGGTAACAGTCACCTTTTACCTGAGAAGTCTTCCCTGAGTCCTGGGGAATGCCTGTAATAGTACAACACTCACTACCAGAACACAGGGTAGACAAGTAAAATTAAGTTGATCAGGGTTGTCCCTGGAATCAAATGCTGATGTTGGGAGAGAAATAATTCTCTCCGCTATGGTTTGTAGAAGAAGAAAAAAACAAAACAAAGCATGAATGTTTTTCCTGCCGCACAGAGACAGCAATTCTGTACGCGGGCAATGAATTGTAGCTGAATCAAGAGACCAAGCCAGAGCCATGACAACACTGTGGGAGCCTTCAGGTCTAGCCACAGACAAAGCCAAACCGAACATCAGAATTCAAGAGTGAAATAAAGCTCAAAGGCCTCCCAGTCCAGCCATGCCTGAAGTCAGCTGTGCCCCTGTATTTCCTAGTTACAAGAGCAAATAAATTTCTTAACTGACTTATTTAAGTTTCTGTCACCTGCTACAAGTTAGAGGATGTGTGTTGAATCCTCCCATAGGAAAAAAATAAGAGTCCCATATTATTTCTTTAGGGCAGGCACAATTTGGCTATGAGCTTCCAAGCAGCCAAAGCAAATACAGAAACACAATGAGTTACTGAATTTAATGTCCATAAACTAAAATATCTCTCATAGATGGTCATAAAGAGTACACAGTGCTTGATTCTGTGTGGCAGGAATATGGATGATTATTTCTTTCCATTATTTTCTGTTTTCATGTCACTAAAAATATCAACAGGTTAGAAAGGTCTTTGGGGTGGGGAAGGAATGGTAGGATGAAGGACATTGTAGTATGTGGTAAAGGTATCCTGAATACCTTCCCTAAAAAAGTGGTTCTCAAAGTATGATCAGGGAACCCCCAATGGACCCCTATGACTCTTTCTAGGTGTCTACAAAGTCAAAATTATTTTCAGAGTAATACTAAGACATTACTTGCCTTTTTCATTTTCATTCTCTTAGCTATATATAGTTTTCCAAAAGCTACATGGCACATGATGTCAAAACAGACCAAATAAAGAAGTAAATATCGGCAGCATAGGCAGACATGGCTCACCTCTTTGCACAATCACGTCAAAATTACAACTAAACTATAGAACAACCATCACTCAGAACCGACAGAAATTGAGTTGAATTAAACTCTGACAACTACGGAATTAAAGAAAGCACACCCATCCAGTCTGGTAGGAGTGGCGCAGACACTGAATGAGCTGGTCCCACAATGTGGTGGATAAAAATTCAGGAGGGATATCTGGGGACCAGGGACAGACACCCAGACCCACACCAGGCCCCCAGGCTCAGGGTTCCAGTGCCAGGAAGGTAAGTCCCCACAACTTCTGGCTGCAGAAAACCAGCAGGGATTGAGTCCATGGAAGAAACTGCTGTAGAACCAAACAGCTTCTCTTAAAGAACACACATATGGACTCACCGACTCAGGCTCACTACCTCTGGGCTCCAGCACAGGGTAGCAGTTTGAAAAGCACCAGTGGCATAAAGGGAAGAACTGAGGTCTCTGGCATCAAGGTGAGCAGAGACCATTGTCCCTTTTCTAACCACCACCCCCCGACCACCCCCCAACTAGAACCAGCAGCTGGTGCCATATCTGAGATGCCACCAACCTGGCTAACACTGCTTGACCCACCTTGGAGATCCCCAGAGACTCAGCCCCACCCAATTTATGGGCCACCCAAGGGCTGCTTTTCCATATGAATGGCTGATCTTGGCTCCTGCTTCATGACTTCCTAAATCTCCTCTAAGAACAATAGCTGGCCTCAGTGAGCCCCAGACACAGCACTAGCAGCAGCCAGCCTAGATTAACAGCTTGGCTTTGACTGGGAATCTCCAAGCCCAGCAAGACACAGGTGGCGGCTGACCATGGCGTGCACCACCCAGAAAACCCTAGGGCCAGCGCCCCCAGTGAACAGCTACAAAACACATTGGAGCAACATCTCTCTGCCCCTGCACAGCTGATTTCCACAGAGGGCAGAGATTGGTGGTCAGTGGTCACAGCACAGCCAGTCCTTACAGCTGACTGGCCTGGGTAAACCCCTCCCAGTGATCTGCCAACAGCAACCAAGGCTCAACAACAAGAAGAGGGGGTACTCAGCCCACACAAAGAGCGTACCTCGAATACCCAGCTTGGGTGATAGGGGAGGCTGTGCCACTGGACCCTACAGGACACCTAGTACATTAGGTCACACTACCAAGACATGGAGTCAAAGCAGCTCTACCTAATACTTAAAAACAAACACAGGGAGGCTGCCAAAATGAGGAGACAAAGAAACATGGCTCAAATGAAAAAACAGATCAAAACTCCAAAAATAGAACTAAACAAAATGGAGATAAGCAATCCATCAGATGCAGAGTTCAAAACACTGGGTATAAGGATGCTCAAGGAACTTAGTGAGGACCTCAACAGCATAAAAAAGATCCAGTCAGAAACCAAGGATACACTAATTGAAATAAGTAACAATTTACAAGGACACAACTGCAGAGTGGATGAAGCTGAGAATCAACAATTTAGATATACTGCAGCAAAAAACAACCAATCAGAACAAAAGAAAAAACAAAAATGAGGATAGTGTAAGCAGCCTCTGGGACAAACTTCAAGAGGTCCAACATTCACATCACAGGGGTGCCAGAAGAAGAGAAAGCAAGAAATTGGAAATCTACTTGAAAAAATAATGAAAGAAAACTTCCCTCATTTGGTGAAGGAAATAGACATGCAAGTCCAGGAAGCACAGAGAGTCCCAAACAAGATGGATGCAAAGAGGCCCACATCAAGACACATCATAATGAAAATGCCAAAGGTTAAAGATAAAGAGAGAATCTTAAAAGCAGCAAGAGAAAAGAAGTTAGTTCCCTACAAGGGAATTTCCACAAGACTGTCAGCTGATTTCTTAAAAAAAAGTTTGCAGGATAGAAGGGATTGGCAAGAAGTATTCAAAGTCATGAAAAGCAGGGACCCAGAGTCAAGATCACTCTACCCAGCAAAGCTATTACTTAGACTCAAAGGCCAGATTAAGAGCTTCCCAGACAAGAAAAAACTAAAGTAATTCATCACCACCAACCCATTATTATATGAAATATTAAAGGGACTTAGTTAAGAAAATGAAGGTCAAAATTATGAATCATAAAATGGCAAAAAATACATACCTATCAACAATTAAACCAAAAAAACAAACTAAGTAAATAAGAATGGGGAAAGAATCATGGACACGGAGAGCATTCTGATGGTTGCCAGATGGCAAGGGGCTTTGGGGGAATGGGTGAAGAGGTGAGGGGATCAGGAGTACAAATAGGTAGTTACAGAACATCCATGGGGACATAAAGCACAGTACAGGAAATGGAGGAGCCAAAGAACTTACAGCCATGAGCCACAGACATGAACAATGATGCATGGATTGCCTGAGAGAGTGAGGGTGCTGTGTGGAGGCAGGCAAAGGGGGAAAAGTCAGGACAACTATAATAGCATAGTCAATAAAATATAATTTTAAAGAAGAAACAAATATCAGGATCTAGCTATCTTCTAGTAAGCTAGATAGCAAAAACATTTGCAAAATGTGAAATAATGCCCTTTTC